>VZTL01023751.1:0-20725 GCA_013400535.1 Scopus umbretta | reverse complement strand
TCACAGTAAAAAAGCTTTTTCTTCTTGATGTAAGAATGGGAAGACAGAGATACATTGACTAACCCTGTTAGTTTTCATCCAGAGTTGGAAAAAATAATTAATTCAAATTGTTTTAACTGTTCCATTTTGTGCCGTCCCAGGTCGACACTTTTCATAGGTACATTTTTCTCTCAACGAGTGTCAAAGAGAGTTTGCACCAAGCAGCCCTTTGTGTTGGGAAGATGGAGGACATAGCATGACAGATTGATTAAAGAGAATAAAATACTTCCTGTCAGTGTTGTTGTTGAAAGGCAACTCAAGTCCTTTTAGGTTTTGTTAATGCAAGTGAAAATATAACTATATTATATGACTGTACATATGCTTCACAGGGACGAGGCAATCAGTGCGTTAGTAGCACCTTGCCTCTGAGAAGACTTGACTCCCAGGGTTTGCTCAGTTTGTAAGAACATTCTTAGTCTCCATTCCATAATGCACAATATAAGGAGACATACTGCCTGTGCAAGGGTTCTAGTACCTCTTTGACATCTCTTATTCTTGTGCTGCGTCTGCTCGCTTTTCTCACAGCTACCTTCCCTCCCTAAGTGATAGTGACTGGAAGCATTGCTTCAGTAACTCCAGCTCCGTAGCACTGGTCTAGCTTATTTTATGGAATTTACAGTGCATTTGCTGGAGATCCATGGTGAGACACCTTGCCAGCCCTTTTGACAGCAGGCATGGAGTTGGCTCCGTAACGTGATGCCTTTGCGGCACCAATCAGTAGTAATTTTTGATACTGTTCAGCAACTCCCACGGCGGGGTTGAAGGTTACCCGTCAAAGCCATGTGATCGAGAGTCTTTAAGGTCAGTGGTAGTTTCTGGGTTTTGCTTTATAGGCCTGCAGAATGCTGACTGTATAAAAGACATGAGCCTATATCCGTCCTTTGTCAGTATTGTGTTAAATTTGTCATAATCTTCTTTGAAATTATTTCGAGGTTCATGAACATTTTTTCTTCCTTTCTTCTAAAATGAAATATTCATATTGGGGTAAAAAAAGAAGAACATTTCTCTTACTCTGTTCCAAGACTGAACACAGAAAATATCAGACATCTCACAAGGGAGATGGGTTTTGTGGTAACTGGCATTATTTTTCAGCTCCCATATATACATATAACTTGGTCTGACTTTAAACAACTAATGGAATTACTGGCTGAATCCAGACAAACTCTTTGAAAATTTTGAGGTTCAGTAATCATCATGCATAGTGAGGCAGTTCTGAATGATCTTCCTCTTTAAATTCTGTCTTTATTCGGAGGGCATCTCTGAAGTTGGTGGGAAGATGCCCCACTATTTCAAAATTGGGTATCTCATCCTTTTCTATGCAGTTCTTTTTCTGATTTCTCCTCAGAACATTCTTCATAGATTTTACAACACAAGAGCTGTCGGATCTTTCAGGTCACAATACAGAAGCTTTCTGCCCCCAGGTTGGAAGCTCATCCTCTAGTTAGAAGTGGCCTCAGAACCTGGTGAGCAGTTGACAAAAATCAGAGTTGTTATTAAAACTAAGTAACAATGAATGTATTTACAGGAGACTAATGTGTTTGTTTTACTTCTTGTCGGTGTAACACAGGCTGTTACACTACCTATTCAGCCCTTACTTGTGTGAAAAATAACCCCATTGAGAACTGCCAGGTCCCTGTTACGAACTACTCACAAATGATATTGAACTGACTGGAGAGGGAAATGGGTTTTGGGAGGAATGTATGTTTTTTCTTAAATAGTGCCTTTTCTTAAGGTCAGCTGGTAAAGGTTTGTTATCCGTGCCCATCTTAGTTTACTTAGTTTGTGCAAATGCATGAGATGATACCAAACATCAGATTATACCGCATGGTTTAAAAGGGAAGGTCTTCTACGTGACCTGCATTTTGAGCTGATAGCTACAGATAAAGGCACTCAGGCAATTCCCAGCATCTCCAAAACAAATTGTTGATGCTGTTCCTTCTCTGGGGGTAGGATCAGCCCAACGTTAGAGTATTAAAATTGGTGGTAATATTGCTTAAGGGAATATTCCTGAGGAGTGAAAGTAACACAGAGTAGCTTTGGGGTTTGTGTTTTAGCAAAGGTTTTGTGGAACTCATGGGGGAAGAATGATAGTGTCCATTACCCAGAATATTAATGCTGTGCAGCAACACCAGAGCTAGAGATGGGCAACCAGCAGAGCAGGATCTGTCTTGGCAGAGTGCAGAATAGCATACCTGCCCTGCTTCATATACCTGCGGGAGCTGACAGAGGGAAAGCCCAAATGTCTCTTCACATTGCATTGCCTCATGATCTGGTGACCTTTGGCCTTGCACAATGGTTTTTGTACATACATTACAGACAAAAACCCACTTACTGAAAAGTGAAGTTTGTTTAGAAGAATCTGAAGCTGAAAAGCATCATAATCTGAAGTGAACATTTTCTTTCTCAAACACATACCGCCTGGTGAGAGATAGTTGGAAAGTACAACTGATTTCTTTGTAGTCTGCAGTATTGCTTCCTTGCTGTGCTTCAGATTTCATGAAAACACCATCCTTTTGATGAGTTCACACTTCAGTTAAACCTCTCCATTAAAAAATCAAAAATTCTTTCATAAGAGGAAAGATATCATTTTGTATTCCAGTATCCTCTTTTGCTACCTTTTTCACCCTTTCCAACACAAACTCAGTCATCCTTTACATCAGCAAAGCTAATAGACCTTTTTACTGTTGCTCAAAATTAATTAGCAGACCTTCCTTTATTCAGTACTCTACAAACACTTCAAAAACACATGCACATTTGGTTACCCTTTGAGGAAGAAGTCAGTGGATATGGCTATGTTATGAAGTGTGATTTTTAGGGACTCCAGAACACAGCTATCCTAGAAAGCAGTGGTTAGAGCTGGCACGTGCATTCTCAGCCCATGTGACTTTTCATATCTTTTCAAATTTATTAAAGCTATGGAAAAAAACATTACTGTTTTTTTATTTTTTCAGCAGTCTTATAGAACATCTGAAATCCACTGAATTTGCTTTATCTCCTGTATTTCTTTTACAATACCATTTGTGAGTTTTTCAGCTTTACCCCAGACTCTCTTTCTTTTCCTATTTTTCCAAACTTTTTCAAAGCTTCAAGTCAGAAGAGAAGCCTTCCTAAGGAAGTCCTGGAAAAATCTCTACACTCTAAGCAGCCTTCTGTAATGGGCAAGCTTAAGAAATTTCCCTGTAGCCTTTTCTCATTCAGGCTGGCAAAAGGCTGCCATCTTCCTGCAGAGCTGCTCGTCTCCTTGGGGCTCCTCCTCTGGGAAAGAGAGCATGTTTCTGCTACTCTGCTTATTTGGAGAAGGGGTACTAGTCTGCTGCACAAAAATAATCTCTTCCCTTAAAGTAAAGCCCCGTAAAGTCTCTGTAACATATGTGCAGAATAGAGAGGATTCCCTTTTTGTTAAAAAAAAAGATGTTTTCTTTGTTTTTACATGCAGTAAGCTGTGTCATGCTTTGTCCACATTCTTTGGGTATCATTTATGATGGCATTTATATTTGTGATTCCAAGGTAAAGCAACACTTAAAATCATTATTTTAAGTTTCCTTGCAAAAATATTTGGTGAATAATAGTATCTTTTCAGGAAACAGGTCAGTGCTAGAAATGTAATAGTTTTGTTGGTATAGGTAAAAGCAGTGATAATCAGCAAATACAAGTTCTTATTCCTCTAGAGGCAGTATTTGGTTCCAGAGCTTTCAATCGTCACCCATTAAAACTCGGTTTCATTCTAACTTCTGGGGCTGAATTTCCTGGTCTGCTCCTTCAGCCTTCCTTGATAGTGAGTGGGAGAGAAGATGATGAGGAAGTAACAATGGAAAAGATAAATGAAGGGCTAAGAGCTCTTGAGACTATACAGCAGGCAGTGAAATGTGCAAACAATATTACGAATGACTCTTGCGGCATTAATTTTATTACTGTCGGAGAAAGTTCTACATATACAGCTGATTTTTCCTGCTGCTTCCAGATGGGGTCATAGCTGGGTCACTCAAAGGCATATGTTGTCTTCCTTTTTTTTTTTTTCCCTTCCTCCATTCAGAAAGGGACAATTATTTCTTCCCAGCTGTTTGGATTCTCCAGTTAACTCTCTCAGTGCAGTTTTCCACAGTAGTATGGTATTACTGCTGCCCAGCTCCTGCTAGATTATACAACATTTGCTTTTTCTCCAATATGCTACATAGATTTCACAGTGTCTAAAGTAGGAGTGATTACCAAGCACAACGTTACATTTACTGGATTTGTTCCATGATTAGGTATGATCACACTAATACAGCTGCATTACGGGTGTTCTACTGCTAGTAGAGCTGTGCAGCAAAATTAAAAGCATTCATATCATGCTGGTTCATGAATTATATTCATAGCCTGCTGTGTTCTCTATTAGAAAGCAAACGGTAACTGTGAGGAGCTGTACTGAAGAATTGCTTCCCTGCTAGCTGTCTGTCTTCTCTTATCAATTCGGTGACCCAGCGGCTGCTCAATAAAAGTGACATTTTGAAGTGTCTTGTCTCGAGAGAGCAATTACGCCACACCTAGCAGAATGTCTTACTCTCCATGCTGTCTAGAACTGAGCTGCTCTCCACTTCGGTAGCTGCAGATTTTGCTACCATCTCTCTGTCTTGCCATCCACTAGAGCAATAACACCTTCCTGACTAGAACTGTTTCTTTCCCCTCCTGGTGTACACTGCATACTTAATATCTCTTCCCTTTCAGCATTCCCATCCCGGAATTACTGTTTTATAATTGCCTGTTTCTCCTCTAGTTGGTCCCACTTTGGAGATTTCCTGAGTAACAGCACATAGTCATCTCTGGTAGCGTGCACACAGCGCAATCCGGACGGATTCATTCTCATCTCTCAGCCATCTTGTTTATTGCCAACCTCACTGAGGTGCTGTTGCTATTTTCATTTTTCATCGGTATGCTGTTTATAGACTTCTGGAAGTCTTGGGGAAAGAAAGACGCACATCACGATTATACCTCTTCCAGTGGACGCTTCGGGGCATACTCACTTCCAGCTCCATTTGTCTCTTACAAATTCTGCAATTCTCCAAAAACGTTCAGTTCATTGCAGTTTCAATCTACTGACTGTTTTTACAGCATGGAAGCAAAAACTGAAGTTGGGGAGCTCTGACAACGGGCACTGCCTAATGCTGGCGTGTCTGCTCCGCGCTGCCGCGCAGAGGGACAGGCTGTGACGTGCTACTGCGAGTAACCACAACCCCTTGGTTTCAAAAGGAGCATCTGCACAGCAAGGTTCTCTTTCGCTTGAATTGGAGCTGGTGCAGTCCTGGCCATAATGAGCACATAAGTTAAATCATATTTTTAGGTTTGATGGAATTACTCCTGATTTACATTGCTCTAACTGCTCCTAATCAGTAAGCACCCTTTTCCTACAGCGCAGCAATACAGCTGCAGCGGAAACGGATTAAGTATGAGAGTATCTGCCTTTTATTAGAAGCCACCATTGATTTAATTCATCTGGGGCAAATAACTAGGTGAAATAATTAGCTGAAGTTTAACCTTCTTGTATCTGAGAGTGATTTCTGACTCCGATAGACCAAAAAATGGTCATTTAGTTTGACATCTTTTTAAAAGTCTGTTTAAAAAACTCTAGGAAAAAAAACCCCACATTTTCTTTCACATGCTATCAAGGAATAAATTACGAAGACATTTATGGAATCTTATCTATATACATTTATGCCTGGCACAGAGGTTATATCACCTTCTGAAATGAAATATTTGTACAGCTGCTGCTAGAACCTTGTCTCTCTTGAGTGACAAAAGGAAGCAAAACTGTAAGTCAAAGCTTAGCTTAGTGCAAGGTATGAAAATAAAATTGACTCTCACATTAAATAGGATAAATTTTTAATACCCTGTTTGTTGATTGTATTTTATGAACGGTGAATATTTGATTCTCTTTACATGCTTTTCTGAATTGTTACATGCAGTGTGTCTCTTAGCAATCCTTTCATAGACTGTTGAGCAGGGCTGACTCTTCCTTTAAAGAGACATTGTTGTGCAGTGCTGTTTGAAACGAGGCCAGAGAGGAGATTTCCATGCCTAATGTATTTTCTCTTGGTGATCATTCCTGTGCAAAGAGAATTCACACCAGGATAAAGAATATATACCTGTAGTGGAAGGGACAGTATTTGTTTTCAGAACCTCCCATAATTCAGGAGGCTCAACACAGAGAAGAAAGGGAATAGGTAGTAAGGATCTTAATCTACAGATTCCTGCCTGCCTTGACACAGTCCAAACCAAGGACACAGCAGCAGACAAAGGTGTCTTTTTCTTTCTCTTGTTTGCTGCAAGATCATTACCCGTAGCTTTTTGGCAGTGGTGTATTACTCCATTCTAGCACTGTTTCTGTAGAAAATTTGGGATTTGTGATGATGCTGTCTACCTCTCTGCTCGCTTACCTGTCCTTGCCACCCCCAGCCCTAGCTGAGTCTGTTCACGAATTTCAGGGAAATTTGGGAGTGAAATTACAACTGCAAAGATCGTGTTCCTGTAAGTTTGCAATATAAACTCATGCTCTACAAGGGATCAGAGAATCTAAATCAGATTCCTTTGTCCCAGCCACAAGAGAAGTTCCAGAGCTTAGACCTTACTGGGCGTGCAAGTCAACCACACAGTTGTGTGGAAAATCATGCTTCTCTTTATTACAGAGTTGCTTGTTTCTTACTACAACCGAATTCTCTCTGTAGTTTTAAGATGAAACTGATCTTTCTGTACAAGTTCTGTCAGAATTTATCAGTCATGTGGAAGAAAGATAAATAAGAGGGGAAGCTGTTTGAATTCTTGCTCCCAAGACCTTCAGTTTGTAACAAAGAAATGACCAGAGGAAAGAACATTTCACCATCTTGTGAGTTCTGGTAAAAACTGCCACAGAGAATGGCAAGGAGCAGTNCTGTCTCCTCTGATCAGCTGCTCGTTTTCATAAAACTTGTGGGAACTTAATAGCTTTGACACTGCCAGACTGAGATGAAAATGATCATTTTGTCAAAAGGAATTGAGGGATGGGGAGTGGAAGAGAGAGACGTGCGCACGCCTATATCCGCACCCGGGCAGCGTGGTCATGTGTTTCCTGAGGAAGGCAAGCTAAAAAATAACGGTCCAAACAAGGGTGAATGATGTTTCTTGCTCTTCTTATCTCTTGACTGTACTTCTGATCAGGATCATGCCGCTAATCTTAAGATTTAGAACACTGTCCTCAGTTTAAAGTTGACTTGTGGGGCAGAGGTGACTGTGATTTGTAAATAGAAGGAAGTGAGCCCTGGCCTTTAGCTGGCACAGCAGAGATTAACAATCAATAGTCCAGCAGGGCAGATGAATCACAAAAGCCAAGTCAAATCCTGTACAGTTAAACGCCAGATGGATGGTCCAGATCCAGGACTGTGCCTCATGTGGAAGGCAGGGTGGGTGCCTCTCTCTTTTGCAAATTTCTGATGTGAGGGTTGGCAGTCGGTCCTGACAAATAACGCACAAATCCTCAAAAGAAAGGCAGCTGCGACATGAACGGGAGAATGGAGAGGCAAAGGCTCCTGGTCAGGGTGCACAGGAGGAGCGTGGCTTTCTGACAAGTCCTGCAGGGAGGACTGTTCTGTGGCCTTATGGGGCACATGGGGCTGACTGAAGACCTAGCCTCGCTGGAGCGTAAGCCTTCGCAGTGCCATGGCAGGGCAGCCTGGAAGTCGGAAATGAAGGAGGGGTTATTCAGATACGTTGTCATTGCCCTTGGCTCTGAGCCTTGTGTTGTGGGCTCTTGTCACACGATACAGCTGCGGCCATGCGTTCTCTTCCACTGCCTGTCCTGTCTGGGGCTCCAGCACCTCTGAGAATCGCTGCCTCCAACCCTGCCCTGCCCGGGCAGGAGGGAAAACGCCGGAGCAATCCAGCTGTTGGCCTGACACAGCTAATGCATTTCAAAGTGGGTAGACTGCAGCAGGGATCAGGTTGTTAATAATACAGATTTCTAACTGAGTGGATTTGTAGTGTTACCCAGACCAGCCAGTAATTGCAGCAGCCTTACAATATTAGCTTTAATCAGAAAATATTTGTCCTGCATCCCCACTGTGTATTTGAACTCAAAGTGGTGCCAGAGAGAAGAGAGGCAGAATCCTCCAAGAAGATTGCATTGAACCCATCTGCCCACTTAACATCTGAGTGTTGGAAATGTTGTCAGCTTCCATGTTTCAGCAGTATTGCACTTCTGCAAGAGAAAACATTCATAACATGCCAAAATGCACTTGGCTGTCATTCTGTCCATGTAGAGAGCAGACAGTCAGCATTTGATGCGGCTCAGACTTGAATCATGCGGGGAATGAAAGTTTTATAAACCCCAGACGGAGCTGAGAGAGCGCATAGGCAGGCAGCACCTGGCTAACACGCATGGCAGTTACCTGTCATTAATGAAGGGTAGCATCCGTGTGCCGTGTGTGCACATGCACGTGCATGCTTGCAGTGGGAGTGGGGATACAGAAAGGCAGAGCAGGCACACCCCTTCTGTTTCATCTTCCTAAGAGGCTCCTGCAGCTTTTCCCCTGGCTAAGCCTGGAGTACAGAAGTGTGAAAGAATAAAAGCGGCACTCTAGCTCGTGATGCACAGCCCTGGAGCAGCCATGGGCTTTACGGGAATGACATTTACGGCTGACATCAGATCTGAGTATTTGCATTGGATTTCAGTGTCAGCATCAGAGGTGTGGCTTAGCAGGGACACTGGTTCAGTCTTCTGCTCCAGCGAAGAGGCAGCTCCGTCTGAGAAGACACTCGCTCCCCTCGGCTCTGCTATCCTGCTTGCATCTGACTCCTCCCTCCTGCAGCTCAGAACAGCGGAGGGTGAATCCAACAGCCTCTCATTTCTACTATGTTTCTCCCTGCGCTACTAGAGCTTGAACCTACCTGATATTCTGCCTGCATTTCAACTGAACTCGTGAGTAAGGCACGTTGCCTGATATCTGTCAAAAGTGAATGGCATGTTATTACCTGAAGAGCCTGAATTAACCATCTTCCAGAGCTCAAAGGATTATGAAGAATTGCATTTTTTCAGCACCTTTGGTACTTCATTGCTGCCTGATTTTTTTTGAGAGCATGAGTGGTTGTGGTTATAAAGGGTGCTTTCACCTGACTATTTCTTCATCAGATGCCATGAAAGAGAGTCTAGGAAAACAAAGAAACTTATGATGTGGAGCTGACAGTTCTGGTTTCAGCTAGTGAAAACTTGCAGAGTCAGTGAGAAGGCAAAGAAAAAAATTTGCCAAGGACAATGTCGGTAACGCCTAGTAATTTGTCACTCAATGGGACAAGCTTCTTCACTGAAAATCAAAGCATTGTGGATAAGCCTAGCGAGCAGAAAACTTTGAATGTCTTTCTATTCTGCTTGACTTTTATCATTGCATTCACAGCATTTCTGGGCAGCATTTATTCACTAATTTCCCTGCTGAAAATGCAAAACAAAACCATGGTTTCAATGATTGTGACCTCTCTGTCGATAGATGATTTGATCAGCATTGTGCCAGTGATTATTTTCATGCTCACCCAGTGGTCAAGTGATGTCCTGCCCCAGCCTCTGTGCACCACCTCAGCACTTATGTATTTATTCCAGGGCATTTCTAGCAACCTGAAAGGGTCTCTTATAGTGTCTTACAACTTCTACACCATCAACAAAACTGAGACAATGAGCTGCAGCACTTCCAAGCGACAAGTGAGCATGGTATGGGCCATTCTTACCATTTGGATTGTCAGTTTGCTGATCTGCATTTTGCCTCTCTGTGGTTGGGGCAAGTACATCCCCACCTCCTGGGGCTGCTTCACTGACTGTGCCAGTTCCTACGTCCTGTTTTTATTTATTGTCTACTCGCTGTGCTTTTGCCTCCTCACAGTGCTGTCTGTTCCTTTAACTTACCAACTGTTGTGCTCAGATGAGCAACAGCTATTACACATTGATTACCAGGAAATCTCTGAAGGCTACATGACCCCTGGGACACCTGCAGGCTGCAGTACCGCTACCCCATCTCTGTCACCGGTGGACCCTGTGGATAAAACCCTGAAGCATTTCCAAAACACATGTCCAAGTTCGGAGGCAGTTATTAGGAAAGATGTGGCTGAGAGCGGTGCACTCGAGCCCCGTTGTGTCAACAGCGTGCAGAGCAGGAGCTTCACGGTGGGCTTTGCCCAGAAACGGTTCTCACTGATTCTTGCATTGACAAAAGTCATTCTCTGGCTTCCAGTGATGGTAAATCGTCAGCTTGCTTTACTTTCTAATGTTTGTTTCCATTTAAATAGCATACGAGTTGGTGTGCCATGAATTGAAACAGGTGAACAGTAGCCATTGCAGTTGTTCCTTATAGTGTAGTTTGTGCCGGCAAAAGTCCTTTTAAGCAGGTCTGTGTCAGTACATGAGTTTAACTGGCTTTCAGCAGGTTTGGCAGAGCCTGATTCATCAGTATGTTACTCTATCACCACATCATTTGTGTCACCTGAATACAGGGATGAATGAGGTCCACCCTTGTGTGTTGCCAGCTGTCTGACAAGCATTTGTTCAGCGTTACGGGGTCTGTGAATTGTACTAAGCTGACTCTTCCGCCCCTCCTCTCAGCTGTGAGTCATGTCCTTTGCCAGACTGGTTAAGGAGTAGGAGTTTGTTAGAAAAATGAGGTTTGCTTGCAGCTTTGTCATCTCTGTAGCACTGGGGGAACAGGGGTAAGGAGGGCTGTCCATGTGCATGCATTAGTATCTTTGGGAACAGGTACATTCGTGTACGACTAGAAAGGAATCTGCTGAGAACACGGAACCTGGGTCTGGGGCAGTGTTATCCCTCTCCCTGGGATGTGTATAGACTCGGCACCTGAGCTTCTCTCAATGGAAGGAGAGCATTGCAGAGCATCTGCAGCGCAGCCCTGTGTGGTGCTAAGTTCTCTCTCCTGTTCCCCATCAGGAGCTGGGGTTCCTCAGCACCAGGCGGGAGAGACCGAGCTAGCAGTCTCTTCTAAGTTGCTTGGATTGCAAGTTGCTTGTTTTAATAGTGCTCAGGCACCTATATTTAGCTTAAGCGAGGGTTTTTCTGAGAAATGCAGAACGAGGAGAGCCTCTATCAGTGTGTTTTCTCCATTCTCTGTTAAAAACGAAATTGTTAGGCTCAGCAAACATTAATGACAACCTGTGTCTTTTACTTGTGTCATATTCATAGTGAGATGTTCTGTTTATTCCTGGAAGTATCTCATGTGCCTGAAGCTATTTAAATTTCAAAATGCTCTGCCTTTCAGATACAAATGGTCGTCCAGCACATCACTGGTTTTCAAAGCCTTTCGTTTGAGACACTTAGCTTCCTGCTGACTTTGCTGGCTGCCACAGTCACCCCAGTATTTGTCCTGTCAGAACACTGGATCCACCTGCCCTGTGGCTGCATTATTAATTGCAGGAGGAATTCATATGCAGCGTCTTCGGAAGAACTCAAAAGTAAGTACGCACAGCTGGAATGTATTGTGTAGTAAAAAAGACAGGAAATTAGTGTCAGAAACGGTACTTTGTACTCCTTGAAGTCATTTACCCGAATTATGTAGACATTATTTGGAACAACAAATGAGACCCACAACATCCATGCAAGACAGCTGGATGGAAATAGTGGGTACTGAGGCACAGAAGCTTTGCTGATTTTCCCAGGTCACTGTCTGATCTTTTAGCAGAGTCCGACATCCTCCGCATCCTCGTTTTGCTCTCCTCTCGTACCCTGGGAAAAACTGCCAAAATCTGACTTTGGCAATACATGGGCCATGCTAAACGTGTTTAATGTTGCAGGGGAAAAAAACCCACGCTAATTGCGAGCAAGTTCTGAGAAGGAGAGGAGCGATTGTTTGTACACCTGCGCTGTAGCTACTAACCAGCCATCACAGCGACACCAATACGCGAATAGCGAAGGACGCGATTTATGGGAGGGGCCTGTACCTCGGCGCATTCATGCCGTGTGTGGAAAGCTGAGGAACTCCCACACGGTTTTTACCTAAAAAATATTTCCCTGCATGTTTATAAAGTTTACCTTGGTGTAACAGAGGATGCCAGACCTTCTTGGAATCTTCTAACGCCCTGCTTTTCTCTGTGCCTCCACGTACAACCAGCTGGAGGAATCCCTGCACACGCTGACGGCCACAGTCCGTCTCCTGTAGTTACATGACTTTTGTTCTTTTCATAAAGAACCTGATCATGCGGTAATACTCAGTCAGAGAAACAGAAGACAAAGAGATATAGCTATCGCTCCATGAACTTAGCTCTAGTGAAACACACATTTAGGCTTCTGCAAACATGAATAGTGTTGTCATATTTGTGCCTTGAAGACTGCTTAATGCTTTCCTGTAAATTTCCTGGCCACAGTTATTTATGAAATACCTCGATCTCCAATGTTCTTGTGTCAGCGCAGAGGGTTTGTATTTTGAATTGCAAATGAAAATATGTTTCCAGCATTCTTCTGAGAGAAGTATTTGTTATTAAAATGTTTTATTGAAGCCTATTATACCTTCCAATATAAGTTCAGTATCTTTATTAGTGATTAATTTGCATTCATTACTTACAGATGTACGCAGATACGTTCATACATGTTTGCTTTCCGGTACAAGCAAAAATGTACTAACTTAAAAAAATTCATCTGTTCAACAGTAGGTAATTATGGAAAGTTTGAAGGATAGAAATCTGCCACGGGATATTAAATACATCTCTATCTGTTAGATCTCTGTTACCATACACTAAGTATGTTCTGGTAAAAATATCAATAAGGAAGCCTACAAGGAGGGAAGACAGAGCAATAGCTGATTTTTTTTATTTACTATCGTAATTGTTATCAAGGCTAACTTTAACAGAAAAATAATTTCAATTTCCTATTTACAATGCTGCAATTATATTCGCTTATAAAAATGTTAGGCATCAATCTTTCAGAAGCGAGAGTTTCAGTGCTAGTTTGATACAGTTGTCCCTTGACGCCTGCCCCAAGGGGCATTGAAAGTGCTGGCAAGTTTTATTTAGAAAGTTAGAATTAGAAATAAAACAGAATAGAGTAGTTCAGTTGGAAGGGACCTATGAGGATCGTCTAGTCCAACTGCAACAGCTAAATACTCCTGAGGATCTGGACTTCGTTTCCCATTCTCTGGAGAGAAAGTCCTCTGACGTCAGTGGATGAATTCCTGACATTCACTGTGTGTTCAGGGAGAAAGCAAGCTCCTGGATCCTAGGGAAAAGCCATTTTTTCCCTGGCTTTCACTTGCTTTGAACACATTCTTCAAGTGCAGAGTGGCTTGTGCTACGACTGAGGCCGTTTTAACCGCTTTCCCGGAGAGGATGACTGCAGTTCATCAAGGAGGCAGTTTATTTCAGATGCAGTTAATAATGCTGTTTAGAGAGATAAATGTACTACAGATGGAAAAGTAGCAATTATAAAATTCTTTTAAATAAATCTGTGACTTTCAGATATTTGTACTAAAGACTGTTCTCAAGTTTTAATGCGGTGACTGCTAAGGTCAGAATTTCACCTGTAATTACATATGATCTAGTAAGCACACAAACTGTTGAGTAGAAATGGAGGTTATATAAGTGTATCCTCATACCTTTTATTTTATAATTTAGCATGAAAGGTTTGGTAGGAAGATGATTTCATTAGTTAAATAAAAGGCGCTTCTTTAGTAACTGCGTAACGTAAGATGAAAAGGGGGAGGATGCAGAATCTCAGGTGATTTGCGTTAGAAAGGAGGAGGACTGGAAGGGTATAAACAACGATGGAGAATTTTTATTTAATTGTTCAGTTACTGTGTAAGAATAGTTGGAGCAGTGAATCTAGAATGGAGAATACACAAAAATTTCATTGTGTAAATACTTCAAAGCTTTATTTTTTATTGTAGAATTCTGNCCTCAGCGCCCCGTCCGCGGGCCCCGGGCAGCACAGCGCCGGCCGCCGCCGCGCCCGAGAGGAGGGCCGGCCGCCCGCGGAGGCGGAGGGGAGGCTGGCTGACGAGGGAAGCCCCAAGCCCGCGCTGGCCGACTGGGAGTGGTGCAGGAGCAAGTCGGAGAGGACGCCTCGGCAGGTACGCAACCCCTCTGCCCCGCTGCCTTCCGCTCGCCGTAGGGAAACCTCAGCACCGCCTTCGCGTTCCTTGCAGCGGCTGTGAGGCCTGCTGGCAGCGTGGTCGCCTTTAGCAGAAAGCGTACTTGGCGTCGTGGGGTTTAGTGACCAGACACCGATTTGCAGACCCTGATCCTGCAGTAACGTCTCCCTCGTCTTCCTAACCACGGGGTTTTAATTACTGTCTCTAATTATTAGTATTATGTTGTGTGCACCTGCACCAGTCTGTACATGGTGAGAATCCAGTATGACACGTGCGCCTGCGCCGTCGGTATATGGTGAGAATCCNAGTTGGAAGGGACCTATGAGGATCGTCTAGTCCAACTGCAACAGCTAAATACTCCTGAGGATCTGGACTTCGTTTCCCATTCTCTGGAGAGAAAGTCCTCTGACGTCAGTGGATGAATTCCTGACATTCACTGTGTGTTCAGGGAGAAAGCAAGCTCCTGGATCCTAGGGAAAAGCCATTTTTTCCCTGGCTTTCACTTGCTTTGAACACATTCTTCAAGTGCAGAGTGGCTTGTGCTACGACTGAGGCCGTTTTAACCGCTTTCCCGGAGAGGATGACTGCAGTTCATCAAGGAGGCAGTTTATTTCAGATGCAGTTAATAATGCTGTTTAGAGAGATAAATGTACTACAGATGGAAAAGTAGCAATTATAAAATTCTTTTAAATAAATCTGTGACTTTCAGATATTTGTACTAAAGACTGTTCTCAAGTTTTAATGCGGTGACTGCTAAGGTCAGAATTTCACCTGTAATTACATATGATCTAGTAAGCACACAAACTGTTGAGTAGAAATGGAGGTTATATAAGTGTATCCTCATACCTTTTATTTTATAATTTAGCATGAAAGGTTTGGTAGGAAGATGATTTCATTAGTTAAATAAAAGGCGCTTCTTTAGTAACTGCGTAACGTAAGATGAAAAGGGGGAGGATGCAGAATCTCAGGTGATTTGCGTTAGAAAGGAGGAGGACTGGAAGGGTATAAACAATGATGGAGAATTTTTATTTAATTGTTCAGTTACTGTGTAAGAATAGTTGGAGCAGTGAATCTAGAATGGAGAATACACAAAAATTTCATTGTGTAAATACTTCAAAGCTTTATTTTTTATTGTAGAATTCTGTCTTTCTTGCTTGGCTATTGATTTTGAAGGTGAGTTGTAGATTCTCCGAAACGTTTTATATTTTTGTACGATTTTTCACCTTTGGGAATATAGCTGAAACAGGCTGGAAGGAAAGGCTACTATCTAAGTATTTTCTTCTTGTGCGTATCCCGTGAAACATCATAGGCCGTGTGTTTTTAAAAATGGCAGATGACCTGCCAGTTTCTGGGAAGCCATTCGCTTTGGAATGCGCAAGGCCTGAATTCCTGAAGGCGGCATTATGAGAAGGTCCTGTCTGGGAAGTCTTTCTTCTCAACAGCTGGGCCTTTCGATGGGTAGCAGGTTGTCTGCTCCTAGCAGCAGTGAGACGGTTGGTTCCGAACGTCGCGTCCGTCGCGCGTGCAGTGTTGTTTATCTTCTGGTCTTGGCCCGCTCTCCGGTGACATCCCTTCCCTTTCTGTCCAGCCAAACGCAGGGCTTTCGACTTCAGCCTGTCCTGCCACCAAGGTTACGGAATCTACANTGTGCACCTGCGTCATCTGTATATGGTAAGAATCTGGTATGACGTGTGCACCTGCGTCATCTGTATATGGTAAGAATTTGCTATGACGTGTGCACCTGCATCATCTTTCTATGGTAAGAATCGGGTATGATGTGTGTGCCTGTGTCATCTGTATATGGTGAGAATCCGGTAAGATGTGTGCGCATGCGTGATCTCTATATGGCAAGAATTCAGTATGACGTGTGCACCTGCTTCATCTGCATATGGTAAGAATCCAGTATGATATATGCACCTGCATCATCAGTATACGGTAAGAACCCAGTATGATGCGTGCAGCTGCGTCGCCTGTATATGGCAAGACTTTGGTATGATGCGTGCGCCTGCGTGATCTCTATATGGCACGACTTTGGTACGATGTGTGCGCCTGCATCATCTGTATATAGTAAGAATTTGGTATGACGTGTGCACCTGCATGATCTCTCTGTGGTAAGAATCCTGTATGTTGTGTGCACCTGTGTCATCTGTATGTGGCAAGAATTTGGTATGATGTAGGCACCTGTGTGATCTGTATATGGTAAGAATCCGGTGTGATGTGTGCACCTGTGTTACCTGTATATGGTAAGAATTCGGTATGAATTACGTTAATTCATCTTAATGAATAGGAATTTCCCCTCCAAAAGACTCCATAAGATTACATTTCCAAGGGTATTTCCAAGCACCCAGTGACTTTTTTGTCATGCTTACATTTTGGTAGGGGAAAAAACAGAACTGCAAAACCAAACACAAATGGTAGGTCCACAGATAAATGCAAATTTCACTCTGGGCACTAATATTCCTATTAGAGTCAAACAAAAAGATTCCAAATATTGTACTGTTCATCCCTTTCCCTTAGATCGTGGACAGTTATTGGGAAGAAGAAATTCTGAGAAATGTATTAGCTTTCAGGAGCTCTGAGGGAAAAGTGAAGGTGGAGTAATTACATTAGCACTTGAAATTGAAAGACTTGTGCAAGGTGTCTGTAACCTCGGCTTGTGTAGTTCTTTGCACAGAGGTTCTGATTCTGCTCTCTCGCATTTGCTGTGCTTGAACCGAATCCAGCAGAGCTTTGCACAGCTTGGGAGAAGAGGAATATCAAAACCATAGCCTTTAGGACCTACTGTCTAAAATTAATAGAGAGGGCTCCAGTCTTGCTGTGTGACTATTTCACCTAAAGGTGTGTCCTGTTGAGCGTACCACCACCGCCACAGAAGTTGGGGTTTGCTTTCAGTTATCAGATTGCAGGATTATGGTCTGTTTGAGTGCAGAGTTTTCATTTGCCTGTTCCTTGCCATGCTGATAGTGGCACATCAAGAACAGCAGGATCACTCATTTCCTCAGCTTGGAGGCGTTTTGGTTCTGCCATGGTGAACCTTGTTGTTAGTGCCCGTACTGGGAGGGTCTGCACTGACTTCTGACTAGAGTTGGGTTCAACACTAAAGAAGAGCTGTGAGAGGGAATTGCCCGAAACTGCCATTTGTAGAATGGCAGCCTGAAGTTGGATCCAGCGAAAGGACAGCTATTATCTCATGTAAGAACATGGGCTTAAAGGAGAGCTGCCAAGCATTACTTTCATTTTCTGCAATCAGTGTTTGTTTAAGGGGCAATATGTCACAATATCTACTGCAGGTTGAATGCTCTTAATAAAAGAAGAGAAAGATTGTTGGGCATTCCTTGTCAACTGTCTGTTAAGCAGGCAATGAGTGTGAGGATTTTCTGTCTCCTAAAAATTCATGATTATGAACCAAAGGCCAAACACTGGCATGAGGCACCAGGTGAGCCTGCAGTGCGGTATCTGTAGTGGAAATTGAAATGAGCAACAGCTTCTTATCCCTGTGGAATTTGTGTGCTCCTTCCATCACATACTGGGCTCTAAAAAGCATCTCAGAGTGGCCTAGGGAGTGAAAAGAGGTAATACTGTATCGCGCAGTTATCTGCTCCTTCTGTGTGCACCTTTCCCATGCTGTGGCATTTATGCTCCAGGGCACAATTTTGGCTGCCTAAGTAGTGTATATAATGGTCTTCTGGCAGCATAGATACATACCCATTTTCAAGATAAACCAGGGCAGTTCTGTGTACATATAAGTACAGTTTTCATGTTTTATATGTGACACAGTCACAAGTTCATATTGCTGCTGTAAATTGACTCTGAGGCAGCTTAAAATGTCAGTTCTGCCTGATCACCATTGGAAGTTTCCCTTGGTGGAATCCAAAAGGAGCCAGTATCTGCTTTTCGATTTATCACGCATGAGCAACCAGGAAACACATGCAAAAGGACTAAACCGAAGAACATTGAAGTATTTTTAAAAATGTTTTATTACTGTTAGAATAATAAATAATAATACTATTTAAGGTTGAGTTTTCATTTTATTTGATTAAATTTCAGGAACTTTTGTAGTATATGGCAAAATTACTGCTTTTCGTCTGCTGTATTTGCACAGTGAGAAGTTCATATTGACCATAGGAAAAGCGTATCTTCAGGTTTTCTCTAGAATTGCGACACTGAGAGAAGACAAGAGTGTGTATCTCTCTTCTGAGGCATGAACAAAAACTGAATTGAAAACTGAAATGCTTGGGAGGATGACTTTATGTTTGGGGAAGGCTGTTCACTGTGTCCTGTGGAAGCAGCTATTCTCCCACTGTCCTTCAGTGGTCACACAAACTAAAGTATCAGTTGCCTGTCAAAGGGGTTTAAGTGTCTCCACTGAAATGGGCAGAAGTCTCTGTAAATCTGAGAAGCATGTTTCCCAGTGATGTAGTTGCATGTTTATGCCCTATTTAAGGACGACGGAAGATGGCCAATAATGTTCCTGGAACGCTTAGTTTTTCCCAAGCTATCCTGCCAGTGTTTGGAAGGGGAAACTTGCACTCAGGAAGTTGAATTTTAAGGTCTGAATGGGAGGGAAGGACTTGACCTTGCCTGGGTTATGAGAACCCTCTCTTCTGGAGCGTGTGCTGACTGGGCTAGGTGAGACTGTCATGCTTTTGTAGCATTTCCCACAGAACCGCGGCTTCTGTTAGTCTTTCCGACGTGTCACTTCAGCGAACTCCACAGTCGGTACAGCCTCTCCTTGTTTGTTTGAATTCTGATACCTGCTGATGCCTAGAACCCGAGGTGATGCAGGGGCAGGAATTTGGGGCACAATGAAGTCAGAAGCCAAAGCCAGTCTGCCTGGCTGAGTGTTAACTAAACTGTGAGGGTCTGACTGTGCGCTTTGGAATTCAGCAGACAGCTGGCATTACAGTCGGTGGGAGTGGGGTGAGAGGCTATGTAAGGTCCCCAAGGCAGGAGCTGCAGAAGGCTTTAGGTTGGAAAGGACTTCTGCAAGTCACCTAATCCAACCCCCTGCTCCAAGCAGGGCTGACTTCAAAGCTAGATCGGCTTGCTCTGGACCTTTGGCCCATACATAGGTAAGATGTGTAAGACATATGTTATATCTAAATGAGAGAATCCCCTCTCCCTCTGATAAACACAGTTTTATGAATGGAGTCAAAGCAGGGATTTGTTTGATATTTCAGATCTGACCGAACATCCCTTTCATGAAACAGCAACTGTTCGCTCTGTTGCAGTGTGCAGGGATGAACTACCGTGTTTGAGGACAAAAGTAAATGATGACTCAGCCCGGTTTTAATCTACTAGTTCTTGCTAACCCCTGTGTGCCACATACAGGTTGGTTAATAAAGTCACTATATGACTAGGTTCATCTTTAACTGTGGCTCTCCTTGTGTAGTTTCCAGACAGTGTTTAAAAAAAAAAAAATCTAAAAAATTCCTTTTCCCATCTCCTGTGTCTGCCATTTCAAATTGCTAGACCTATGCCTTCCATTACAGCAAGTAAGAGCATCTCTTTGTGAAGCAGCTGGCAATGACTTCATGTGGATGGCTTTATTTGCCCCAGGGCTTTATATGTCACTTTTGGACATACTTCTTCACTAGCTGCATTACAAGGAATCCCAGTTCATCCTTTTCTGAGGATTTTCCAAGTTATAACCCAGTGTGCAGTTGCCATGCATTAAGGCTCCTATGGTCTAAAAGTTCAAGGCTTCTAAGTTACAGATCTCGGCGTTCTGACATTCAGCATGAGCTTCCAGAGCTTCACAGCGCTGACATTTGCTTTGCTGCTGAAAAAGGGCAGAATATGAAACCCCAGCAAGCTCTGCAAAAATAACTTTAATGCATTTCTCAGATGTATGTTGGATGAAAGATCAATTTGGGCCAAACATTAAATAAGTTAAAAGCCACCCCTTTTATTTATCTGTCTGGAAGTGCCTAAGTGTCTAAGAAAAGTCACTTTCTCCTCATCGCTCTCCATTTCTCGCCTTTGTTAAAAAAGGAGTCTTTCCCTAGCATTTATTGGCCATGTACTTGTGCTTAATTTGTCAATTAAGCTATCCAACTGGGGAGAAGATGCCAAACCTTGCAAAGAAATGGATGATTATCCTAATAGGATAAAAGTTCCTCATCTTCAGTACTTTCAGACTGCAAATGCATGATGACAGAAAGAAATACAGATGTTCTTATTAGAGTACTTCCAGCTTTCTTTTCAATAAGCAGAACTTGTAATAACTTACAGTAGGAGAAAGAATAGTAATTACATGTGGATTTTCAGCTTAGCTTTTAAGTGATGTGGTAAATGTGTCCTTACATGCTGAATTTCCCCATAGCAAAGGGCATAGATGCTCGGCATGAGAACTTGTGGAAAACATAATGTCAGTCCTTCTGCACATACTTGTTGAAAAATGGACAGTGAGTTGTCTTACAGAAAATTAGAATGCACTTTTCTCACATTAAAATTCTTTATGATTTCTGTTGTACTACCTGGTTTGAAAGCTTTTGAAATTAAGAGCTCCCATGATAGCCCTGAGAGCAGCTGGGTTGGGGTGCTCCATTTCTCTCATGCTGTTATTGGGGTTCCCCCTCCTGTCATTGTGCCTCTGTGCTCCTTTATGT
>VZTL01023749.1:5921-20708 GCA_013400535.1 Scopus umbretta | reverse complement strand
TTTTTTTTTTTTTTAATTACATGCAAGTGGGAATAGTCTTTAAGAGCTGGGTCCCACTTTTCTACTCAAGAAGTGTTGCAGAAGTACTTGTTCTTTTCAGTTCCATTTTAAAAAGTATTTTCTAGGGTGTTTACTCAAAAAAAAAAAAAAGGAATAGAAATTTTGGTTCACATTTTTCAAAAATACCCGATTTGGGCCACTCAGCTTAAGAAGTGATGAAGACACCTGGAGATTTCAGAGCTAGTTTTTTTCATGAGCTAGGAAGTAATGAAACTAGCCAGCTGCATGGCATGGGCCACCACTTGGCTTTCAGCTTGCAGTCACTCAAGCAGTCACTCAAGCAGAAGAGAACTTAAAAGGCTTAAGATATTACTAATTTCTCCTTGAAGAAGCTAGATGCTGCCTCCTGACAAATATACAACACTTATTTGTTTGTCCTCGAAATCTGAATTCCAGCGTTTACATTTTTTGTAGTCGAGTCGCTGCGCTCGTTGAGGTGACCCCGGCCGACCCAGAGAGCTCTTCTGTTCTTCCGACCAGCTCCAGCTACCGTCCGCAATGACCCTACATTTTGCTAGTATCTCCCTCTTCCAGAATTCAGCAAATATCTGACACAAACAGGGCTGTGGCTTCACCACTCGCCTTCTGCCTGTCCGCTCGGGCTCTGCAGCATACCATTTAATCAGTGACTGTCATCCTCTGTCCAGCTTTATGTTCCCAGCATCAGACTCCTCTCTACTGATTTATGC
The DNA here is from genome assembly GCA_013400535.1 of Scopus umbretta. Taxonomy (NCBI): domain Eukaryota; kingdom Metazoa; phylum Chordata; class Aves; order Pelecaniformes; family Scopidae; genus Scopus; species Scopus umbretta. Next base: position 19,959 of record VZTL01023749.1, on the reverse strand, counting down.
TTTGGGCACTTCCATTTAAGGATTTTTGTGATGTTTTCATGGTAATAAACTAAGGTTATAAGGATATAAATTTCTGAATTGATGCTGTCGCCGATTTAGCAGGGGCCTGATCCTCTGAAGTCATTAAGAACGTGGGAAAACTTCCAGTGACTTCCTCGGATGCCAGATCACAGGCACGGATGCATTTTTTTTTCCCCTCCTTATCGGATGGAAATTTCACTTTACAGATGTAGATTGCATCTTAAACTCAGCAGTTTCACTTCCAGATAACCAGTGAATTTACACCTCTATCAAATGCATTCTGGGCCCAGGAGTGACACACCAGTCAGTGAGCGCCTGAATCAAAGTCCACCACAGTGAACAGTAACCAGCTGCGGGAGGTTTGGGATATGGTTTAAATGAACAATGTCACGATATTCAGACAAAACTAGACACGAAACGTCTATACTCCATCAGAAGCAATATTCTTCAAGCACAATCACAAAACCCAACAATTCCAAACACTGAGCATATTTTCTACATGAGAAAGATGATGCCAAGGGATTCATTTCATGGCAAGTGGGACGCGCATTTATTCAGACACTGGACGTGGATGGCTGCTATGAATCCACGGGCCCATGAACTGACCGTTGAAGTTTTTTTGAGCTTAGGCTACTCAAAAATGCACTGTTATTTCAGACAGTTGTAAAAATTAGTATTGCTAATTTGCATGAGGGATAATGGGGAGTTACCCTATCAGATACGGTAACGGACATTGCCGTTGAGAAGGATATATTTGAAGCAAAGATTGCCTTTACTAGTACTCACCTGTAAATAAAGACATAGAGCCGATTCACGCTTCAGCACTGGCTCCCTATCATCTGCAAATAATGCTAACGCTAACGTGTGGCTCGTCACGGAAACGCGACACACCTTAAACCTTTAAATGTCATCACGCTCACGCAGTATCCCATTCAAATGTTAGTTCTCCCAAACATTACAGAGCTGGAAGGCGATACCCAGTTTGAGAGGTACCACACTTTCTGGGTATCAGCTGCATAGCTCTAGAGCTTGGGACTTCCTCAATATTTGACTTTTCTTTACTTCCTACAAGGAGCTGCAAAGTGAAGAACTGGAAATTAGCCCAAAATGCAAGCAACTTTTCACCTGGAAGGTTTCAGGATTGCGGCTTTTTTTCCAAACATCTACTTATCCCCAGCAGTGCATTTCCCCGTTAGGGCTCTCTCCACCCAGCCCACCACGGCACCAGGAAACTCAGAAAACATTTTGCAGAGAATCGTAATTTTAAGTTTTTCTTGTTCCCCGATTTAGCTGTGAAAAGCAACAGGCAAATGTAAAGAGATCCACCCACTCCAAGCACATTAATTATAGGTACTAAAAATCAGCCAATAATGAAGGTAAGAAAGAAATTCAACGCATTAGCAGCTTAACAATGTTCATTCTTTTAACGTTTACCCACACCTGCAAGTGCGTACAGCAGATGCTTTGTCTTCGCAGTGGCTAATCTGAGCATACGAAGACCATGACTTTGCCAGCAAGTGTTCATTTATATATGTGTATATTATGCTGCCATACCTGTCCTATGCACATATGCATTTTCAGCCTCTATGCACATTTTACGTCTCCTGCGTAATTAAAGAGATGAAAATTTGTATGCACTCCTTCAAGGACCGTTATATTATTCAGGACTATAGATGCTGCACAAAGGCAAAAAAAAAAAAAAAAAAAAAAAAATTAGGTCATTGAGACCATTTTCCTGATACTGCAGTGACATTCTTCCTGTGGATAAACCAAAAAAGAACTGTAAACGAGTCAAACTTAAGAAAAATCATCTTATTTCTGGTGTTAACCAGTCGCAGCAGTCAAGGACCTGCCCATGCACAAGATGAATGCCAGCATGCCAACTAAGAAATACACCTGGACTTTTACCCTCTTCCTCTCTCCATTACTGGTCATTCAGTGTTACTGTTACTTCATTAATTTGGGTACACATCGTATAACTTTTGGTTTCAGTGTTGCACGTCACTGGAAAAGCAAAGCAACTGCCATTTTCTCGAGGCTCTACTATTCCCACTCCGTCATTTTCCCAGAATTATTACTTTTCGTAATGACAAAGTGGACAGCAACGAAGATTATGAACTCAGTCACAGTTTGCATTTGGAATAATGTAGGAACAGAAGCAAGTAAATTGTCTGATATTTGTTCAAAAGGATTACGCATTCACAAGCCCCTGTTGACTATGCCCACGCTTCTTGGCAATGGAAGCCCAGTTTTGGAATTTAAGCCCTTTGCCAGCAGTACTTCTGTTATTCTTTCCTTTGGTACTTCATTCCTTTATTTATTATCCATCCTTTATTTCTTCCTTAAAGCGGTCAATTACTGAAGTTATAGAACATGTTATGTCTTTTATTAGAAAAATTGAGGCAGATAGACAAAGTTTTTGAGCACAGATAACAAAAACCTTCATGTGCCTGTTTTTTTCCTCCATAATACCAGCAAGACTAAAGATAGTATTTTTTCCCTACAAACAAAATTTACATGAACCAAAGCACATAAAAGTTAGCGTGTTTTTTGTAATAAAAAATGAAAAAAATTGCTCTACTTCTATTAGTAGAAAGTTGGTTAAAAAAAATGTTTTCTTCTAAATTAGTATTATTTTCAGAAAGCTCCTCTGTGCTCCAAAAAGGAGTTTTCTTAAGCTGAAAATGGTGTTAAGCTGAAAACTGTTGAAAAGATTTTTGATTTCCAGCAACATTCAAGGAGTCACATTTTTTTTTCTGCTGCCAAGTAATCATAAAAAAAAAAAAAAAATCAGTTCAAGGATTTTGTTTTCCAATTAAAAGCAGGCATTTTTCAGTGGAAAATTTTTGAAGATGAAAAATCTTCTGCAACTAAATCACCATCTTAACTGTTCAGAACTTAATCCTTTTGCATCGGGGCCTAACACTGTCACCTGAATATCTAGAGTTGTCAGTGATTTACTAGCACAGCTCAGTACTTTGATAAGTTAATCATTATTTGGATGATAATAATAATTTAACTTCTTGTTTAATTTTTATGTAATTCTTTAAATCCCTTCAGAAAGAAATACTAGTAACATACTTTTTCCATTTTTGACACATATGCAATGTGCCAATAAATAGAGTATCTGGACATCTAATAACACACATTATACTCATAATATTTTTATGAAAGAGAAAATTTTTGCTGTCCTTCCCATGGAGACAGGAAATTGGGAACAGAAGCCTAGTTCCAGTTAAATTCTAATTAATTTGAAATATCTAAATGATTTGATACAACAGTCACCCAAAGCCCCAGGTAAGATTAATGGGTGGGATAAGTCTCGCCCTGGGAACGTTTTGCTCCGCTTAAGACACGAACCTCTTAAGATCACTTTCCCGTACGTTACTTGGAGAACAAATGGCATCTCATTACAGTAGGATGAGTCTGTACCAAAATGATTTACCGAGGGAAGAGGCGGAAAAATAAAGACTGTCAGAGAGAAAACTGGTAGGTGTCTCATATTCCAGACACGACCTTGGTGGTCAGTATCTGCTTATTTGTTAATGAAATGTTTTATATAGAGCTTTATCGTTACTATTGCTGTGAAAATAGCTCTGTTTTACTTTGTTTATTTGTATATAATTTTCTTTTATGGGAGTTTACCACATCTTTAGCAATAAAGCAGTGAGATTGCACGTCCCCGTTCAGGAAAGCCCTCGTCACCTGCTTACCCACAAGCTATAGGTCGCTGCTGCCTTTGAGCTGAGCTTTGCTGATTCGGGACGGCGTTTCGACCAAAAGGCTGCTGCTCCTCAGGATTACACACCTTCCAGAAACATGACCTCCATGGAGAGGGAATGCACAGTCTGGGGAGAGGCTGAACAGCCAGGACGTGCCTCATGGCTCAGGAGAGACACCACGAAAAGAATAAGCAGTCCTTCCCATCTAAACGCCGGCAATAGTCGTGACGAGAGTATCTTTGTGCCCTGTCCTGGCCATCAAACTGCCATGGCTTCCCTGATGGCTGCCGTCTCTGCTCATTGCCTTCCTTTATAACCGTCACAACTGCAGCTCCGCGAGCTCAGCCGTTGCATCCGAAGAGCCGCATCTAACATTATGCCATCTTCTTTTTTTTTTTGGCTCTTTTTTGTTAACATCCGTACTCGGCTCCAAAGCTGCCCAGTCATTAAGTGCTTTACAACAGATGATTATTCTTTGGAAGCGGCCTTTGAAACACCTTGTTTTCATGTGAATTGTAGAAGCCCAATTCCTGTAAATTCCTAGCGTATTCTAGTAGACTGCCACTGTCCTTTTCACTTAACAATTATTTTAAGGATTGGTTTAAGCAGGATTTGGTAAAGGGAGATTTTCTTAGGGAATCTGTGTTTGCTTGGTTTGGGGTTTTTTTGTTTTGTTTTGTTTGTTTGTTTTTCCCCCCCAACACACAAGGACAGGAGCAGGTTTTAGGTGGGCGAAGAAGCTCGTGCAGAAGTTGGATAGGAGCCTAGGGAACCCTTGTCCTTGTGAGTTTTAACAGCCCGTTCATGGGCCAGGCAACACAGGCACCGCCAACGATCATCACACAGCAATGGCTTCAGCTTTTTGCATTCCCACGGGAAGAAAATCACCAGCTGGTTGAAAAGGCAAAAGATGGCCACAGACAGAGTCAAGCTCCCCACCAGCACTGAGCAGCCCAAGCACTGTACTGGGCCAATGCCAGCTCACACTAGCCGAGAAGCTGGGCTTACTCACCTTCATTTTTAAACTTATTTAAGAGAATGTTAACGGCTGCATGGAAAGCCCTCCAGAGGAACTGCTGCACCAGTGGGTACCAAGCATCTTCAAATCATCTCCCCAGTGCAGGGATATGAGCACTGCTGTGCTGAGAGCAACGGAGCTGCGATGGTTTACGCCAGCGGAGCCTCAGGCACCTACGTGCAATTTATTTGGATGTCTATCTATAGCAACAACATGATTTTGCCTGTCTGACCCTCATACCACACCGTTTCTTTCCTAAATATAAAGTGGCATGGCAAAATTCAAAGAAGGCAGGGTTGGTTTATTGTTTCTTTTGAGCAATAGCGCAAGTAGCCCAGGTTCATTATAGATTAAATGCATCCTGTGAGGAAGAGATTGCTACAGAGGACAAGGAGATTTGCAAACTTCATCACTCCTTTACCGGCTTCAGTTTGTGGGCTTCTTGTGTGAACGGCTGCTTCCCTGAGGATATGGACATCTAGGCATCTTCTTTAACCAGTGACATCAGAAAAACTTATTTCCCAAAGTCTCCCGACGCTGAGCAAAGCAGCGGCCCTCTGAGCTTTGTGATACACTGCACTCAAATTCTGATGCATCTTGCTGAAAAAAATTAGCTGTTTGAAGATGATGTTCCTGTGCGTGCCCCGGAGACACTGTGTTCAAGTGGTTAGCCTGACATCAGGCCTCCATGAGTTAATTAAAAAATAATCATTTTCTTTTCTGCTCCCCTTCCGGTTGTCTTCATTCAGGCAAATATGCTGAAATCACAAAACCAGCACAAGGATTGCTTTAACCAGAAGATAGTATATGAATTCAGCATATTTTCTGCATAAAAATATGACGTTTGTATGGAAATGACCTATTTTCTTGAACAGGCAGCTATATATCACACAGTGTTTCACTGTAACATTTAGGCAAAAGAGATTGGGAAGCACTTTCCCATAAGGTGCTTATTTCCTCCAGATGAAATAATAAGGCAAAGCATAATCAAGAAGCTTAAAAGAAATATTTCACTCAATATCATACGCTTTAAGCCACTGGATATTTGTTTTGATTTCCATGATTATTTCATGTTTGTTCTGTCTTCTGCCTTGAAGGAAGCAAAGGACTTTGAAAAAAAAAAAAAAAAAAAAAATCCATTCTCCTCCTTTTCTTTTCTAATCACATTACAGTTTGCAAACGATGGCAGATTGGCAGCACGACAGATCCATGCTGCTCTAATCACCACGGGAGCGTAGGCCCGTTCGGCGTTGGAGGCAGAACGGCATTTCTCCGTAGCGGCACCAACCCCGAGCACGTTGTGCCTGGTCAGAGTGGGACACGGGCTCTGCTGCACAGGGGCCAAAATCATCGTGACAAATCCACATTACCGTGACCTACATTTATTCCAGCGCAACGCACGCGGCAATTCAGCCATCAGCAATCATTCAGGGCAGGCAGCTCAGGGGATGCTCGCAGAGATCGTTACTTTGCAGCTCTTCCTTTGAACTGCGGCGTATTACGGTGCACGATTCCGGGGGCTGAGCCGGTTCCAGCTCAAATCAGGGGCGAAACTCAAGTGTAACCATCAGCAGCACAAAATCAAACCCCTTGCCGATACCCAGCAACTGCACAAAAGTCTTATCGACGGAAAGATGCTATAGTCATACAATACATAACCAGTAAATCATTTTTAGGCTCACTTTTATTACAAAATTACAATTTTAGTTAATAGTTGCACGACTGCAAGATTGCTTTAATGTCAGCGCTTAATGAAACACTCTGATCTGATTCAACGCCACTGAAGTCAAGTGCAAAATTCACCCTGATATGAATGGGTTTCCAGCTGAGAAATTCTTTGAGCTTATCATGAATTAAGGTATAGCTTGTTCCGATGATGAAGCGAAATTATTTAAAATCAATTACAACATAAAAGACACATCCGGAACTCGCCAGTCGCTGAGCTAAGATTCTTGATTTACAGCCTAACATCCCAACCCTAAATTGAAATCCTTACATCGCTGACTCAAAGTAATCAGACTTCAGATAACTTACGCTAGAGCAGGGAATTCATCTTTTCTTCATCTGTTCAGAAGCCATCAGCATTGGCGGGGACATTAGCAACCAGAATCTTTGGCTAGCGCGGCCACCTCACCGCCAAACCTCGGCGAGCGTAACAAGAGATTTCCAAAGCGCAAACAGCCCGCAACCACCTTCCCTTGCCTTTAAAACCAGCCCGGAGTCATTGTGGCCACCACTTTTTTTCACGAATGCAGAACAGCTGTGGAGGAGCTACTGACTTACCCGGAGTCCTCTGGACTAGTAAAAACCTTCCAGGCTTGTGCTCAACCACTGAGCAACGCTCCTTTCGACACCGGGAAGATAACTTCAGACGTTCGTGCCAATGGGATATTAATGGAAGCAGCTTTTTGTGGGGTCTTAAAGAAAAGGACACGCTGTTGAAATGTTATTTCCCATAGGTGCATGACTATTTATATAGAGAAATATAAATTTATATAAATGTATACATATCTATAGATACATGTATTATACATCACAGGCATATACATACATACATATATACACGCAGTGTTATATACACATACACAGATTCGTATATACATATATATATAAAAATATATAGATACACACACAAACGGCACACACAGCTCGCTTCTTTTTAGCCAGCTAGAGTTATAAATTCTCCCTCCCCCACAGAGCCGAGATGATCTGAGTTGCCTCTGATGAACTCCCCACAGTTGCCTTTCCATCCCGAATTAAATGTAATACTCATTATTCTGCCATTCTGGTTCCTGAGAAACTTGGCAACCTTTCTGAGTGACTTCAGATGCAGCGATTTCTCCTGCGTTGCCGCTGCTAACCGATTCTAGGAGACGCAATATGCTGCTAAGATTAAGTGTCCAAAATGCTAATATGTCTGAGAAGTGCCTCCACTGACCTACATTGAGAATGTAGGTCTTAATCTGTTTTTAGCTTCGTAACCGAAATGCCCGTATTTTTAATAACAGTCCAAAGCAAGCCATATACCCGAATCTCCCAGAACTTTCCAAAAATCCACTTCTACACTTTAACATGTTAGCATATACCTGTTAGCATATACCTGTATACACACATACCGACACACGGTATATACTGTACACACTTAGTATCAGCGTTTCCATTACATACATTAGCCGCCCCGTCCCAGTAGAAGACACAGGAGGCGGTTATTTCTGCTTTGAGTTAACAGCGACTAATTTTAGGTTGTTGCAAATGGAGCATCTCCGCTTTATCCCTGATGCGTACCTGTTGGCGACCCACCGTACCGGTGTTTTGTGCTCTGAGGGCTTTAGCAGACTTTGGCTGGCTTGTAGGGGCTGGCAAAGCACAAGGCGTGTAAAACCACCGCGGCCAGCCTCGGGAGGCTGCTGACAAAGCGGGGTAACAGGTAGGCGATCCAGTCGATACATCTTACAGAACGATGTCCTGAGGTGCAAAACACCGCTCTATAGAAAAACCCAACAAAGGCAACCGTATTTTCAACCGGCCTCCATTTCACGCACACGTTCGGTGTGCAAACCGAGGTGTTAAAACTGACTGTCAGCCAAACGAGCGCCTGTGCATGCAGATAGGTAAAAGCAGCGCTGAGAATGCCAACAATCTGGAGGCTGGTCGAGAACTTGGGCCAAACGCAGAAAAAATGGGATTCGGTGAGATATGTGTTTACCTGCTCTAAAAAGAGAGGTTTCAACAAGAAGCGCATGCTGTTATTGACCGTCTCTGACCCAGGGAGATGCTCGACTTTCAGGTGCCGCTCGCATTGTTAGCCTTGGCACCGTTCCCACTTGTCACAACGTAACCCATCGCCCGGCGATGCCAACGCCATTCCCTCCACCAGCATCGCTGGCTGTAGTTTCACAGCCCCCCGCTGCTCGCAGGAGGAATACATAGAGATTCACATATCTAAATGAGATGCAGTCATATTTCTTACTTTGTTGGTTTAAAAACGAAGGGGAGAATTAACCAGAGACTGAACGATGACTGACTCTTTGCCTTAACCAGTGCCTTTAGCTCTTCTCAGCGAGGGCTGCAGAACAAGGAGCCGATAGCTATGACTCGCCCTTTCTTTCAAGAAAACTCTAACATTAACTGGATCTAAAAAATACCTTTATGTGCCATATCTCTTTGCTTGCCAATACTATCCACTTTCCAAAGCAGACGGGTTTTTGGGTGACTGCAAGAAAGCGTAACAGAAGTCATGCCACAAGAAACGATGCTCTCTAATTAAGAAGACTGCATTAGCGATACATCTTTTTCAGCGGGGCTTTTATGAAGACTGAGCAGATGTGCCCTTGCACGGCAGTTTAACAGCGTCAGAGGAACTCTGGATGAGTTTTCTTAAGAACACAGAGACAAACTTGTAAATGGCCAGCATCTATTACTGACATCCAGGCCTTTTAAAGCCCGTCTTTCACAGACACACTACAACGCGGTACTTCGAAGTGCTCGGCGAACAGGACCGGTGCCTCCAGTGGTGCGGCACCCCCGGTACCTGATCGCTCAGGGTGAGCGCTAGCGCTGGAGCAGATTAGCTGGCCACATCTGACCCCGCAGTCTCACTAATGGGAAGTTCTTACATCTTCCTTTGAGCCTCAGGAACGAGAGGACACAAGAGAGTGAACGCATTTCAACTCTTAAGCCTGAGTGGCAATTCCTACGCTCTCTTGAATATAGCTCCTTCATTCGCCAAAGAAAAGCAAAGAATTACATTTGAAAGTCCTATTAAAAGGTATTCTTTGATGAGAATTTTCACACTGCAATGTTTTCCTCTCTCCAGTCACGCTGAATAAAATCAAACCAAACATCACGGAACATTAAAAAAATGTTTAAAAAAAAATGTTTAAAAAAAACATATTAATTAGCCTTGATTTCCAAAGCCAAAGCCTCCAAAGTTCAATGTCAGACTTCAGTTCAAGGATTATTCAGATAACGGACATTATATGTATAAATATATATACACACACGTATAATAACTTGGAGGCCAAGTACAAAACCAAAGTTTTACGTAGCTTTCTGGAAAACCCATCTCAGTTTAGGCCAGTTACTCTGGTGAAAGACTGACTTTGTTTTAAACAAGCACAGTCTGAAAAAACATTAACAAATACATTCCTACGGTTCTTTAACATGTAAACCAGCTATTGCCTCCAGAAGAGCAAAGCAAAGCTGAGGAAAGCAAGGAAAAACCCCCACCTTTTCCCATAATCGGCACGCTAATGCCACTTTAACGTTTGGGGAAAGTCATTAACTTCAGATGAGGTGGTCCCTGTAGGACAAAGACTCCCAAACCTTCTGGGGTGGGTTGGTTGGTGCGTTTGTTTAAAACTGCTGTGACAGGAGCCCCCACCGGCAACGGTGCCGGGTCCCGCCAGCAGCAGGCACGGCAGCGCCATCACACGCAGCAGCACGTCTCGGGGCTGTGCCAGCCCGACAGGGATTTATCACAATGCGGGAACTCCTGCTTGAAATTATCCAAGCCCTACTGCAAAATCTCATCGCTACAGAGAACCTCCCTTACTGGCACGGCGCTCCGACAACATGCCAAATTGCCGTGGCACATGCCATGGACAGGAATATTCCTCCACAGACAGTGGTATCTGTTTGAATTCCCACACAGGGAGCGATTCGACCCTTGGCTAATCTAAAACATTTCTTCAGAATTCATAGACTATACAGGGTATTCTTGAGAGATTTAGAAACTTCTAGTAGAAAAATAAAGATGTTAGAAAAAGTAAATGGGCATTAAAGATTCAGTATATGACATATGACTGAGTTATTAATATTTTATATTGTGCTATGCCCTCTATTATTATCTTTTCTCTTTAAGGCACCCAACATCTTAGTATTGCATATACATACATCTTCATAATGTCTAAAAATAACCCCACACTTCAGATTAACGTCCTTAACATTCAGAAATATAAAGACTGATGCAACATCCACTATACAGAGTGGATGCTATGGTGGTGGGACAGGGAATTCCTACAGCAATGCCAGGGGCTCCCTTCCTTCCAGCCTTCTCCTGTCAGTTTGCCACAAAAATGAGCCAGCTGACACCATTCTGCAAACCACCACCATACAGACCAATTTAACAGAGAAAATGCCACCACAAGGGAGCGTTTCCAAATACCTTCACAGCGATCAAAGGTAACCTACAAGGTTTCACCCCGGTAGCCTTCTGGGGAGCACCATGTGTAGCAAAGCGAATGCTTCCCTCAGTAACTCCCCCCCAACTCCTCCAACAACCTGAACGAAAATGCAGACAGACGTACATAATTTTAAAAGTGGGAAACAATAAGGATCAAGTAAAAGCCGTTTTAAAAAAAAAAAAGATACGAAACACAGTTGTCAGCGCCTGTTAACGTCCTTGCTTTTAAAGAAAAAGATAATACCGATCAAGTATTTCCAAATAATGAGCAACTGTTACATTACTAATCTTGCTGGCTACTTGGCTACCTGTGACATTAGGTCTAAACTCCGGTACCGCTTCCCACATTTCTCGAATCTGCCAAGACACACTCACATTCTGCCTTTATGCAAACGCTCTTATACTTTAAAATAAAAAGCACTAAAGCTTGCTTGGTTCGTTTGGAATGAGGTCAATCCAAAAATTACTAAATTGATAGCAAAACTGTTTTCTCCGTACTGTTACTCACGTTATTCTGAAATAGTCACCTGGGGTGCTTGGTCTCAAGATACTCGAATCCACTTAATATATGTTGTAATTTTCTGAGATCAGGCTTTGGTCTTCATTCGAGCCTCTTGACTAAAACTGAGCAGTAATGGGGTATTTCATCACTGGCTTCAAGGGGGCAGAACTGGGCCTCCAGGCCGTACCCCCACAAGGGTTTGTTCCAAGCGCATTCCACTTCTTCCACGAGCTTGAACCGGCTTTGAAGTGAGTCATAGCTGCCTTTGCCAGAATAAACCAGAATTTTTTCAAAAAGTGGGCAAAAAGATGAATTTCCACTCACAACAGCATTACAAAGTATTAAAAATAGCATTTTTTTGTACAAAGAGCTGCTGTTAGCATGATGAAGTTGTGAAGCTACATATTGGGTGAATTTACATTTCTCCCGTGGAGACAACTGCATTGTACTGTGTAACCCATACATAAATTCACTGTGAAACTCAGTTACGAGGAACTCAGATTTAGAATCAAGTCTTGGAAAACTCAGAAAATAGGCATATGCAATGCGCAGCAGCCTGATTTCCGAGCGTACGCAAGTCCACGCTGCAAAAGCAAATGCTTTTGGAAGAAGTGCAATTCGGGAACGAGTTCACACCCAGGTGGCTGGAGCATTGCCAGAAGTCGTACTCTTTGGTCAAGTAACGTGGATAAGGAATGAACTTCCAAACTTACGGCCAAATTCTGCACACTTGTTTCACGTGAACATTTCTGTTATACCTGAAGCCACTTCATCGCGCCCTATTCGCGTGAACCGTTCACGTGAAGCAGGTACCTGAACAAGGTGGCAGAGCACACGAGTTACTGCTTGCACCCATCAGTATTTCAGAAAAGTAGAGCATTGCATATCGACATTTTGTAGAGGCCGCCTGTCCCGTTGCGGTAAATGTTTACAGCGGAGGACACAGGCTGACCACAACTGCACATTTCTAGCTTAAAACCAGATCAGCGGCGATGACATGCTCAAAAGTGGGTTTGCCTGGAAAGCTCTCTGACAAAATCTTGAGCTACCACAGCTTAACTCAAGGCCCCTGACTCTTGTAATAAATGGCCTGCCTGTAACATTCACCTCCTAGGGCAGCACAGAGGGTCCTGGCTTGCTGCGACAGACATTCAGAGATGGATCGCTTTCCAGAAGTCAGTTTATGATCCATACCACAAAAATTAACACCTTTCACTCTGGATACAGTCAAGAGACCCGTGAAGCAACTTCCAAGCCTCAAACAAATCTCTTAACCCAGGTAGAATATGATGGCGACATCAGCGACAACACCCCGGAAATGCAAAAGAGCACTGATAATTAAGCATCGTTATTACCCTTTCTATTTTTCTATTTTCATTACTGGCTACGACCAGGACTTACCTGGCCTTTTTTTTTTTTCTTTTCCACCTGTAGGAAGAATTTCAGCATAGTCAGTAAGCGAATAAAACAAGCACGTGAGGAAAGATTTACCACCAGGTTCTGAGCACCACCACGAGCTGCGCTGCTGAAGCCGACCCCAGCTACTCGTTGTACGAAATAAGCTAAAAAAATACCGATTTATTCAAAATAGTATCCCATCAAACAGCTCCAATGGAAATGCAGACCATTTGACTTCATTTGATTCCTTCCCCGTAGTATTAATGCTACTAATAATACTGCTGATAGATATAATTATCATTAATACCCCTACCAGTTAGGAGTAGCAGAGGTCGAAGCGTGTAGGAAGCCACCCGTCACAGATCAGAGCTGGATCCACTTTTGTTTTCTGCAGCAGAAAGTAACGCTCCCACTCACTCAGCCTCAGCTCAACACAATGAAGTAGCAAAATAGAAGTAACCATGGCACACATTAGATACCACAGTTAAATATCGTCAACACTTCCAGAGCGAATCATCCCCAAAGTATTCTGATACACAAGGAAAAGGAAGTTTCCTACACAAGGGAAGAAAAATAACTCAACGTAAGCCAAAAATTATCTCTTTTAATACAAAATTCCATTCTCATAGAACAAATGTATTTCCGCTGAATAAATAGATTTCCTCACCATTCGCGGGCAAGATTACTACCGATAGTTACGCTGAAATTCTCTTGCCTTTCTGCAGCTTAATTAAAATATAAACATTATTTGCAACTGGCTTTACTATATTTGGATACAAGAATGAACACCTGGGGGTTTGATGACATTGCCAAATGTATACAGCACCACTCTCCCTGGGGGTTGTACTTTAACCTGATTTATACAGCTCCACGCATTGCTTGCATGTAGTCTTATCAACACAGTTATTACGATCGTCATAAGAAGGATCCGGCCTTTGCACTTTGAAGTTTATTACTGTTAACACGTGCATGCTCTTCTACTAACCATTAAAAAAAAAAAACCACAAACAAAACAAATGAACAAAGCCCACCAGATTAGAGCTGAAGGCAGTAGTAATAAAACACTATCAAGTCAACAGAGGACTCTGGGAAATTCAAACACGCGATATTGTTTACTAATGTTACAGAGCTGATGCTAGATTTACAGACATTTGGAGATGTCTTGCCATCTCAGAGCTGTCCCTCCACCTCAA
>VZTL01023747.1:0-16753 GCA_013400535.1 Scopus umbretta | reverse complement strand
TTTTTTTTTTTTTTTTCTACTTCTCCAAGATTGTTTGTTATGGAGGTGGGAATAGGGTCTAAAGAGTTGAGGTGGCTGCAAGATCAAACACAGCTAAAACATTTGTATATCTTGAAGATGTGTTGTATAACAAAAATGAAAAATGAATAAAAATAACTATGGTTCTTTCCTAGTTCCAGTTTTTGTACAGTGCTTCATCTTCTTTCTATTTTAATGTATGCTTGTTTTATTTCATCCCTGTGCATCCAATGACAGTGTCTGGAGTTCTAAAAATATACTTTACATATTCTGTATGGTAGTGGTACCGGGATTCTTCTTTAGTAGTTAATGGATAAAATGTGACATAATAGTAATTCTCCAGCATTAAAAATACACACTGAAACATTCAGTGCTTGAGAGAAATAATGTTCTTGGCAGTACTAATATTTATAGCTTCAGGAAGCTGTACAGACCACTTAGAAGGATCTTCAAAAAGCTTTTGTGGAGAGGAAAAAAAAATAAAAAAGGAACTGATTTTAAAAAACATCTTACAGAATTTCTTCTTCATCAGAAGTTAGAAGTTACTTGGTAAGATTTCTGTCCGGTCCAAGGAAGGGATGATCAGTTTTTTTGATGCCATGTATTTGGAATGTTAGATGCCTGATTTATATTGCGGGTATGTTTTTGAATCTGAGTGCAGATGCTTTTTGTCGAGTCTTCAGACACAAAGTAGACTGGAAAATATTTATGAACGCTTATTTACTGGTTTTGTTGTCTATGGCATTTGTTGTGGTTTTCATATCTGCAGCATTGGGCATACTCTTTGGGTTTTTTTTCTTTAAGCCATTTCTTCTTTCTTTGATACTTCAGTTCAAATTTTGTGTTTTAACTTCATAGGATGATTTAAGTGTAAAATATTGCCTTGTGCAATAGTCTCTGAAGAAAATACCTGTGAATTCTGTCACTTGGAATTTTTAATGTTGATCTAGAGACAAGGCTGTCACTGATGCTGTAGGAGGGCTCCTGCCAGGTCCCCAGGGAAAACATTTTTTCTGTTTATCTACATTTGATGCTTGAGTACTGTGTGTGAAGGTTCAGCCATACTGGGCATAGGCCTCGAGTCTTTCAGTGAAAACTAATAACTGAAGTACGGATGGATCTCTAGTCATTTAGCACTAAAATGAAACGCATGCACTTCAGTTTGAAGGCTCTGGATAATAGTCTGGAGTTTACATCTGGGAGTCCCTCTTTTTGGTCAGACGGCCTAGAGAGCCATCCTGGACCTGTCAGAGCGGCTCGGTGCTCATCACCTGAAGCCGATGGCCCTCTCCTGGGCCATCCGGAAAAGTGGGGTTGATGCACTTGTGCCACTTCGCGAAAAATAGTGAAGCTGAGAGGCCTCCAGCGGACAGGCCTGTCGCCTCAGCTGCCTGGCCCTGCCGCCGGCCTCCTGGCCGGCCGCTGCCCTCAGTGCTGCTCGGCGGGGCGTGCGGCCGGCCGCCATCTCCCTGCCCGCCCCGGGGCGCCTTGAGGCCACCACCACAGCATTTCTGTTGGCAAAACGGGCCCCGACGGAAAAGCTTGTTGCTGAAGGGCCTTGTTGTGACGTTTCTTTGGCTTTAAGATGAGGAGGACTTTCTTACCTTATATTCCTACTTGGCAGGCTCTGAAGGTGAGACACTTCGTCATGGTGAGGGTTAGTGGCGGGCGTTCAGAGGCTAACCCCTGCGCGAGGCAGGGACCTCGTGTGGGATGTCTCCCGTCTGCTTTTGCTGGTATGGGATGGGAAACTCGGGTGTTCCTGAGGAATTTGTGGCTGTGCTGCTGGTCTGGCATCTGCGTGTTTTGGCTGTTACAGAAGGGCACAGATAGCTCCTTCTCCCTCTTTGGCCTCTGGAAGAGTGCAGTTAAGGGAAGACAACCACTTAGTGACTGAAATGTACCTTGTGCCAACTTTAAATCACCTCTCCTACTAATTTTCTTGCAAATGTGCAGAAATAGGAGAAAAGAATGACTTGGTTCTTACGAGAGGTAGTATGTCTGGTAACTGAAACTGAGGCCTCCTTTTCAGACATCTCTGTGGGTTTTTTGTTTGGTTGGTTTTTTTTTGTTTTTTTTTTTTTAGCCAAATATTTGTTCAACCTTGGTTTTGTTCAGTCGGAAGTAAAGCATTTTAACACGCTGTCTTTTAATACTCAATTTGTGATGCAGGATGGTTGAGATTGTCAGGTACCTCTCGAGGTTATCTAGTCCAACGCCCTGCACAAGCAGGGTCAGCCAGAGCAGGTTGCCCAGGACTGTGTCCAGTTGGGTTGTGAATATCTCCAAGGAGGGGATCTTCACAACCTCTCTGGGCACCTCTGCCAAAATTTGACTGTCCCCACTGTAAAAAAGATGGGGTTTTTTATGTTCAGATGGAATTTAATGTTTTTTTAATTTGCTCATTTTTTTGTTTAATTATGACTTTGGCCAGGGAACAACTAGCAAAATGCTAAGCAATACAACTGCATAGGAGGTGGGGTTTTTGTGGGTTTGTTTTTCTCTTCTCTGGAATTCAGGCTTTTTAAATAAATACCTGCCATTTAGTTTTAAAAAGGTGGACAAGGTGTTCAATAAAATTATAATCTCTAGAGGGCACACATTGTTTTGTGCTGAACCATTCTTAATGTCTTCTCTGGTGGGAGGGAGGGGAGACATTAAGAATGTTTGGGCGGGAGCACTATGGTGTGATGGGATAACTTCCAATGCTAAGGAGGACCTATTATACATTATTAGGAGAGAAAAGATAGTATCTTTTTTCTCTTTCCCCTATCTTGTGTAATAGATACTGCTGTATACTCCTGTAATTTTTTGGTGATGAAAATAAAATTGCTTTTTCTGCAAAAGCAAAAATAATTAACTTGGAAACTAGCAAAAATTAGATGCATCTTTCATCCCTTGAGGCAAAATTGACAATTTCTGTCTTTAAAGGGTTATTTTTGAAAATAAAATTAATTAGTGTAGGATAAGATCGCATTTGTAGTTGAATTTCTTGCATCTCTCACTTTCAGCCAATTAATGAATTGGCACGGTATTGTTTCAGTGATCCAGCCACCAAAAGAATTGGGTAAGAGAACAGTAATTTTTAAAAATCTTGGTGTTTGTCTTTAGAAACTATTGGAAGTGTACAGAGCACCTGTACAGAAGCTTGATGCCTTTTATTCAGGGAAGAACAAAGGTGCAAGATGGAAAATTTCTCAACCTGTTTTGAGATGGGCTCCATGGTTCCTGCCTCACATGCACAGATCTTATAGTAATATGTATATGGCTCTTCTTAAAAGGAAGTTAGTTTGGATTGAAATATTCTGATAATGTTGATGATAGTCAAACTAGTGTCTCGGAACGGTTACATCTGCACTGGTATTCAAAGAGAAATTAGATGTTCCTTTTGTGGGATTTCTAGAGGCCTTACTGCATTCTGTGTTGCCTTTTGCTCAGCTACACTAAATCTAACTCTAAAAATGTAAGAGCAAGGTGCTTATACCTTTTTCAGATTTGACAAAAATACTTCCAGTTGTGTGGTTTTTTTTCTTTAATCCTACATCCTTGGTGGGTTCTTCTTTGAATCGCTTTTTGTAAACTTTGTCATGTTCTGTCTGTCAGTAGAGCTGTCTGCTGTCTCGGCCTGAGATACCGTCTGTTGACCTCTCGGTGCTGGTCCTGAACTAGACATGGGTCAGGATTTACAATGTGAGAACTGCTCTCAGAGAGAGCAGAGGGAGTTTTCTAGAGCCTGGGGTGCATAGCCATTGCAAGTTGGGACTGCTCAAGTTTAGTACTTAAGGGGTATTCTCCTTGTGGGCTCTCGGCGTCACATTTTGTGTTAAATCTTGCTCCCAACAGATTGAGCACTGTAGAATTTTGCCAGGCTGTTGTAAATATGGCTCTAAAACCAGCCTGCCAAAGGCAAGTTCAGGACATTTAGCAAAGCTGATGTTAGACTGTTACAAACCTGCAGCCTTGTCACATTTTGTGCTTCCTCAAGTGTATGCTGTCACCAAATGGCTCAAATCAGCATAACCTTGTCTTCCCTAAAACTATGTGCTGCTTTTTTGGCGTTAGCTTTGGAATTGACCAAAACTTCCATGTCTTCAGCTTTTTGTCACAGAGGCTACTTGGTGCCCAAGTGTGGCGAGTCCTTTACTCTTTTATTAGGTGAATCTGGGATGGGTTTGCCTTGTCTTTTTCTTTTCCAGAAGTACTTTTCACTTTACTTCTGGAGTCCTTGTAGTGTTTAGATTCTGCAGCAGGGACAGAAATCCGATGGAGCTGTGCACTGCGTACTTCATATCAACAGTGTTTAAGGTATGAGGGGTTGAATGTGAATGTAACCTCTGTAGTACTCTGTAAGGAAAAGTTATCTGACCTTAGGTGATAAGAGTGCGTACCTCCACAGTATAGCTGTTCAGATGCACAATGCATCTTGAAGTCAGATAACTGATGAATCTTTCTCTGAAAGAATGTGTGCCTCAGTATGAAGGTATTTCATGGTCTTTTCTGCTGGCGACTTTTCTTTCCACTCTTGGAGGAGGGAGCGCTTATATTTCCAAACATGAAGCATGGGACCGTGCTGCTATGACAGAATGCATGGTTGATATTTGTTGAAGCTATTAGACTTGACTGTTGCATACCTAAGAGTTCTATCAACCCGAAAGGACATTACAACATCTGAAGTCTCTTTGCCATCGCCAGGGACATAACCCCTTATGCTGTTTAACCAGGTGCTTTATGTGTTAGGCTTCCCCTCCCCCTCTTCTGTTCCTGAGTTGCTCCTGTGGATTGTTTTCAGTCATTGTGTCAGGCAGTCCTTGAAATAATGATGTTAAAGGTAGCATTGCTTATCACTGATGCCGGAAAGTAATTTTTTTGCCAAGTCTGTTTCAGGCAGCATTTATGCATGATAACGTCAAAACGTTCTAGTGTTTCAGTTAACACGGGAATATTCATTTTGAAAACAATGTAAAGGGAAATGTGAATCAAAACTGTTTTAATGATTTTAATATTTATAAAAGAGATGCAGAATATGAAGTTGGAAGTATTTTCTTCAGTCTTAGTTACAGAAATCAAACCTAATACAAAAGAATCACACACATTTTAAAGTTTGTAGGTTACACATTGTGTAACCTTAGGATATTTGTAGAAACTCAGCAAACAGTGATCAAATCAAATCGAGCTGATTAAAATAGATATAAATGAACAAATTACTTTTGGTTTAATCCAGTTTTCAAATACTACCGTCTCCTCTTCCCTCAACCCTACCCCCCCATTTAATCTCTTCTCTGAATTAATGGGAACAAAACAATTTCTCCTGCGATATTGTAAACTGTAGTCTAAAAGAGTAATAGCTGAGTGTGGTTTTCCTTTTTCTTGCATGGTTGTACTGAATAAGGAATTTCTAAATGAACGTAGTGTTTCTTAATCTTTAGTACTGGAGTACTTCCTGATTATATGTGCCTGACGCATTGTGTACTAAAAAGAAACTCATAAACTCTTCACCTTGTACTGTTTTGTGTGCTGTACTCAGAAAGTTCTTTCTGATACAGAGTATTGTATCGGATTGCAGCTCTCGCAAAGCTAGCAGTAAATCAAAAGGTTTAGTGAAATTGCCTTTGTAATGTTTTGAAATGTTAGCATGTTTTGTATCATTTAAACTGCACCATGCTCTTTCCTTGAAGCTTGAGTTTAGGATGATGTCAGCTTTGACACAAAATAGATCACACTCTTCAGATCTCGGAGACTTTCTAGATCTCAATCTCAAATTTATCTTTCTGATAAATTTCTGATAATATTTGTTTTATAGATTGGGAAGAAGGTTTGTATGTCCTATTTATATGTTGCCATTTAATGCCGCTTAAGGGATGATTGTTTCCATTTTGGCATTAGAAATGTCCTCAATTGTTCTGCTTCCTGAAAAGCAGTTCACTTTCCTATAGCTATTGAACTATTATGTAGTGAATGTTGACAAGATCCTGTCTCTGTTTCCTAGAAATATTGTTTCTTCAAGAGTCTTTTTGATAGTAGTGCATCTTCATAGTAGTTAAAATTTTTCTCTTGCTTCAAGAAAGGAAAGTTTCCCAGACAAGCAATGGCTGTGGATCAGGAATGAAAGCTGCTTTAATATTTGGAATTAAAAAAAAAAAAAAACTTCAGTGTGAATACAGAAAAATACAAAACTTTGTTTAACTGTTATATTCAGCATTCATCATGTCTTTCTTCTCACTGTCATCTCTTTCTTTCTTTACTGCTCATACCAGATACTTTTTGGGGTTGAGACAAAGCTAGGAAAGGAATAATACCAGAATTTTAGATATGAGTCTAGGTTTATTTTTGTACATACAGAATACAGAAATAGGGTTTTTCAATGCAGTTTACTTTGAAAAACACAGTATCTCTTTTTATCGTAATATTTGGCATTCTCTTCCTTTTCTGTGTTTAGAGATGTTTCATCACACAGAACTTGAGATCAATCATAGTGTTTTCCCTTGGCTTCAGTATCAGTTTCTGTTAGTAGACTTAACAGTAATAGCATAAATACTGAACTATCTCTTAGCCCATAGGTGTTTAACTGTTTCTTAACCCATTCGTCCTCAGTCCCAGTGGTTGAGAGCCAAGGGCTGGGGAAAGCTGTGTGCGCTCTGAAATGTCACAAGATAAAAGGATCAGATTATTCCTAAACAGAATGCTTTCTTCAGCTGTGCTAGGCTTAAAGAACATTCAGCTGTTCTTTATTTTTGTTGTGTTTCAAAGCACTGATACACTTCAACTCTGTTTTTCTTGATATATGAATATATATATAAAAAAAATTATTAAACTAAATCAATTTACAAATCCATGTATTGCTTTATTTCACAGGGGTTTTTTTGCTATCTGAAAAGCTCTTGTGTGGCTTAAGGTGTCTATCTGAAAAGCATAACTTCTTGCCTAACAAACAAAGCAGAACCAAACCAGTTCTGGATTTTATTTTTAAATTTTTTTTTAATGACTAAGAACATTCTGCCCTGTATGTTGTTGCAGCAACATGTCACTTCAGTGAATGTGGATGATTTTGTTACCTTTCTTGAGGTTCTTCCTAACGTTCATGTTAGTGACAGCAGATTTAGTGTGTGATAGCTTAGGGTTGTTTTTAATTGAAAAGAAAACATGAAGTCTCTGGAAGGAAAAAGAAAAACAAAAAGAAGAAAGATTTGCAGTTTGTTAGGGGGCAGTTTTAAGCTTTCCATACCATTTGGAAAGATACCCACCAAACCTTTACTAGTAAAACTATAGTTAATTTCTGTGTGTGATAATTAAACACATCTGAGCTATTTTAGATACGGCATTAAAACCAGTTTGTTTTAGTATCACTTCTAAAAGCATTTGCTCAACTCTTAAGGCATGTTACTTAAACACGATGATTGTAATTTTTGCAGGTTTCTGTAGCTGCATCAAGTGCTGGAAGAGGATCTCCAGCTGTAACTCTAGTGCAGTTGCCTTCTGGTCAAACTGTTCATGCCCAGGGTGTCATTCAAGCCACACAGCCCTCAGTCATTCAGTCACCACACATGCAAGCTGTTCAGGTTAGCTCTTTTATTGTTACATTTTCATGAATATGTGGTGCCTCCTGACTCTTCCTCCCAACCCCATCTTCAGTTTATCTTCATTCCTACCGGTGCTAAAAGATTTACTCATATGGTGTGGGAAACAGCAGGGGGGGAAGGTGGCAAGCTGCCAACCAGTAGCAGCTCTACAAGCATTGTGTAGCGATTCCTTAATGCTTCCTGTTTATCTTTTAAGAAATCGCGTCTTGGAACCCTGAACTTACGCAACAGCGAATTTGTGTAATAATTTGGCCTCACTTTAGTGTATCTTGCAGTTTTTCTCTTTTGTTAAATTCCATGAACGTCATGTTTCTAATGAGACTACAAGCTCATAAATTTGCAAGTATCTCATACAGTATTTTTGGAAAGCATCTGGATGTAATGGAACTAAACATACTACAGTCAAATGATTTCTTGTTTTTAGCAGGCCCTGTTACAGCATCTGGTATTGCTTTTTGTGGGTGTGGATATGTAAAGACCAAAAATAAGGGCAGCCTCAACATAAACATTTATTTGGCAAATCTTCACATGTTTAAAGTTGCTGATGTTAGAAAACAGGGACCAGTGCAAAATGTTTAAGAGTTTTCAGAGCTTTTAAATAGTGAAAAAGACTAAAGAGAATGAACTTGCAGTGTTTTGAAAATGACTTGGCCTCCCATTGGTGTTTTTCTTGTAGCTAGGAATGCCTTTGCTCTAGTTTTCCTAAAATCTGATTGTGAAATGTCACTGAATTGCTCTTTGCAAATAGAATTGATATCTTTGGTAAGAGAGGCTGTGCAGCTGTTATGTGTGAACTGTTTTACCTGCAGTCATTGCAACATGTTAAGGAAAAGACATGCGTTGTCAGTCTTCTTGAGAAGCCACCTTTAATGTTTGAGACTTCTTAGTAGCTTTCAAGTATAATAAATAAAAAGGTGTATGTACGTATGATTTATCTTTAGAGATTAGAGAAAAAGAATAAAACCTTGGCCAGATGCTGAATATTTTATTTGTAAGAAGTAGGTGTAAATGATTGGACCTGGTAAGTTTTTGAAATTCTAGATCATTATTGAAACAGGTGCAGTAGATGGCAAGAGACTTGAGTTTGGACCAGTCTTGAAGTCAAATCAGAGTATTCGAAAAAAACTGTTGTGTTTTTTTTTTTAAATGGAAATCTTTCTAACTGTAATTTACCAGTGTGAGCTTTATCAGATAAGCATATTACAGTCATTCCCAGTTTCTGTCGCTGCTTTCCTTCAAGTCCGTATAGTCAAGACATACATGCAAAAATGGAGGATTTGCTTCAAAGCTTAGAAGGAGGAATTTATCTGGAATCTCTTGCCAGCTGCTGCTGTGTCGTCTTAGGGGAGTGGAAGTTGACTATTTGTTGTATCAAGTGAACTCTGGCTGTCTTCCCTTTCCCAAAGAAGTATAGACAGGAAAGCTGTGTTCCAATTAACACTGACTAGTTAGTTCCAGGGTTTTGCTTTGGTTTCGTTTGAGCATGCTAATGCCAAATAAGCTGACTCTACAAGAAGAGCTTGAAGATGCTGTAAAAGACTCCATTACAGAGCTTGTTCAGCCCTTCTGTGATCCCCTTAAGTACTTTATCCTGCCACCTGGCATTTCCTCCAGATCATTTGGCTTTAACGTGATATCCTATCTCTGCCAGACAGTGGGGAACTTGGGAAATGGTATCAGTTTAATTTAAAAACAACACAAAACAAAAAGTATGTTGAAGGTAGATAATAAAGCTTGCATGACCTTTCCCTCAAACACCTGCAGCTTTAAACCGGAAGGTGTTCAAAATATCTTCTTGCAATGAAAAAAATTCTTCTCTATATCATGTTCCTTACAATTCTGTTAATTTTGTTTTACTTGTAGGAAGGTTTGAAGTTCAGATTGTTACTTGACTTCTCTACTTGCTCCCCCCTGTAATATATCAGGTATTGGCAGACTAACATGAGCTTGAAGTTAAATTTGTTCAAATGCAGAGTAGTGTGGTAAAGTTGAAGTCTGAATGATGTCCAAAAAAAAATGGTAGTGGTTTCCAGCGGCTAGCATTGTGAACCTGGTTGTGGTTGCTGGCTATTAAACAAACTGAAATGTTGTTTATCTCTTTGTCTTGATGAAAATTAGAACTTTTGAAATTTCTTGCAGAAAATGTCCTCTTCCACATTAAAATATTTAAATTGTCTTGTGATTTCCTTACCTTCTTCCCAAAATATGACTTCTCCTGACTTTTTTGGCCTTCTTCACAAACCAGGGGTGACTATTGGTTTGGGAATGGGAAGGTTTAAAGGCACTAAGATCTAGTTTTCCTGCTGTTTGTCTTGGGACAAATAGATTCCCCTCCCCCTCCGAGTGAGAGTTGTGTTCTGAGACAGGATGCCCAGGCTCTCGGCTGTGTAATGCTGTCTTAGTTTTGAAGGTTTAGGCTTGAAGGTTGATCCACAAGCAGATCACTGTAGGGCATTAGAGAGAGGTGGCTTTCAGAAGATCTCTTTGCTGGTCAGTGTTGGTCCGTCCTGCAAAAGGATGGGCCTGAATGCAAACTTCTTGAAGCTCTTGTATCTCTGTCAGTCAGCTCTGGAGTCTGGTGTGGAGCTATACATCTGTAGACATGCAGAGGTACCTCATTATTTCTAGGTGGTCTTTGTTTTCGTTAGGCAGGCGTAGAGTTTTAATGACGGTTCCTATGTGTTACCCAGCAAAATGAGGCTATGTTCAATATTTTAACACAGAACTAGAATGTAATAAAATTAATGAGTGAAGATACAATTTAATTCTGCAATAACCTGTAGTTCTTTCAAGGTGTAGTTTTATAGGTTTGAGTTGGGGTGACCCAGGCCTATAAATTTCCAGAACCTTCCAGCCAGGCATTTTCTGTTGAGGTCAAGTAGATTTTGTTCCTAGCACTGAGCACTCAGCCCTGGCAGCCTAGAGCTCTTCCATGTCTTCCCTGAGCTGCAGGGAAGCCTCCTCTGCACCCAGGGCGAAGACTTGAGCCTTCTTGTCACTTAACTCATGTTTGCTCAGTGTTATCTTGACACAGCGCTTAGTCTGAAACTGTAGTCTGGTCTGTCTGTATGTGAAAAGGTTGTTTTCCACACTAACTTTACTGGACTGTTTCAGTTTGGAAATGTTAACACACCAATAGTTCTGAGTAGTTAAATGAATCAAGAAAAAAACAAAATTTTCTTTGTTCAATAATCATTTTCAGTTCTGTGTAATAAGATAGTTGCTGGTAAAGAGTGTGATTTGGCTCCAGGCCTTAATGTTGTCTTGGGCAATTTTAAGAGGAAAAGAACCTGTGAAAATACTACTAATAAAGGTCTGAGAAAATGAGACATTGTGGGCTTGTCAGAAGTGTCTAAAACTCGCACAGTATTGCTAAGCAATTTATTTGTATTTTGAATATGTGTTGGTAAGTGTAATAAATGCATATATTTAAATAAACTTATTTTCTAAATAGCTTCGGTGTGGTTGTGAAGAGGTTTTTGTCTTGTATACTGTTATTAAAGGTGGATTAGTGCAGTATTCTGTATTTTAAATGCTTAATTTCACTTTAAAAGCTAATCAAATTGTATAATTTTTTATATTTAAAGAAATCTGTCTTCAGTACTTTTTGTAGGTGTCATTCACAAAAAAGTAACCTGGGTTATTTTGATTTTTTTCTTTTTCAAATGGAAGGTGTCATCTAAGTGGCCATGTGTTGCTAACTTCATCATTTGTGATTTGCTTTGGAAAAAGAAGTCCAAGGTCACATGATTAATGATAAATAAGTGCACAAACTTCCTGTATGTAAACATGGGAGGAATTATTTTTAAAAATAAACTTTTACTCTATTGCCATCTTCTTTTTTTATGAAGTTATGGATTTCAGAAACTTTGCTATTACAGGTAGCATCGATTGCAGATGAATCTGCAGAATCAGAAGGGATAATTGATTCTCAAAAACGTAGGGAAATACTTTCAAGGCGGCCTTCATACCGGTAAGGAACTTTTATTTTGGTTTTGCTGGTTTTTAAAGGCAGCTTATGTATTATAGCAAAACTGTCTGATAAAAGCCAGTGACTTAGTTTGCTCATGGATATGGAATTTCAAATATATAAAATTATTTACTTTCTTTTTTAGAAAAATTTTGAATGAACTCTCATCAGATGCTCCCGCAATACCGAAGATTGAAGAAGAAGAAAAGTCAGAAGATGAAGGAGCGCCTTCTGGAATTTCTGCAATGGCCATGCCAACCAGCCTGTATCATGCTAACACAGGGCAATACAGTATGTTTGCAAAGATACTATGTGATGTTGCAGAACATCTATAGGAACAACTTTGTTTCTAAGAGTTCCATAATGAAGTAGAGATGTTGGATTTTGGTGAAGAAGAATGAGAGCTTCTGTATTTCTAAATAATTTCAATTTTTATATTTAATTTTTCCTAACATGGGCATTATAGACTTTTAGTCTGTTTCTTGTAATGTTTGGTTGCTAGATTTAGTCCTTCCAGATCTCCTCTGCATTAAGAATGTGGAAGTGAGGCTCAGGTGAAACGAAAAATGTTCACACTTCCATGTGAATGTTCAGTGTTGTAAATCATTGCAGTATCAAATTACTGTGATTTCCTATGTATTAGTGCTATTCATTACATGAAATGACAATTAGTGAGTTAGACTTTTTTTAAAGTGTAATGTTGGAGTATGAAATTATTTCTTAACTTTGAATTCTCTTTCTTAAAAGAATTATGTCTCTTCCTTTCTAGTTGTCAAGTATGAATACTTCAGCTACAGAATTAACCTAAATTGTGGTCTCCAACATTTGATACTTCATCCAAACACAAGTTAAAAGTTAGATTCACAGTTCTGTTCTATTTTTTTTTTTTTGGTGATGTTCCTGCATTTATGTTAAAAATGTTGTGCAACTCGCTCCCCATAGCTTCTTTGGGCTTAATCATATATAATCTAAGGGATAACTTTTTTTTATTTTTTCAGTTGTATATTTGATAAAGCTTCACTCCTACAGTTATTTTTTTCATGTCTTTTCATGTGTAGTCACTGTGAAATGCAGGTATTTTTTCCTTTGACATAATGACAGGAAAATTGCAAAAGAAATGTTCTGCGTTTTTTTCCTGAAACAAGAGAACAGAGGAAGTCTATTAAAACATTGCAATGGCATGTAAAAGAGGATAGAACAGCTCTCTAGTTGTGTTCTAGTCAACCTTAGAATTCTTCAGTTTTAATTTATGCAACTAAAGTAATTATCAACTCTGAGAAAGCAGAATTTGCTATAATATTATCCACCCCTTCAGCATAGAAAGTAGTTTTGCTTAGGCTGCTAAGCTGCTTTTCTTACCCTTTCTGTAAGGTATAGACATAAATAAATGCCTGCTTCATTTAGGATTTCTAAGAAATTAGAGGTTTAGGTTTCTTAATCGTGTATTTCTCTAGGAAACCAGAGTTGTACTTTTACTTGCAATGTCTTGCAGATGGTGATTTTTAGTTCTTAACTGAGTATGTTTTAATTTGAACGTAGCTATAAATCTTAGTGACAGGGAAGTGTATAAAAGAATAATGAAATTCAGTTTTTGCTTTCTTGTTCAATCACACATTTACTTCTGAAAAACCCCAAATAACGGAGAGCATCATCAACAATGTGCTTGAATTAAGAGCCCACAAAAATTTAATTAAATCGTAATTTAAGCTTGGCTTTCACATGAGCCAAGCATAGAAGATTTCTGGTTTATGCTGCTTTTTCTTTGAGTAAGTTATGTCCATAACCTGAAACATGTGCTGTATATTTCAAGTACCTTAACTTGTTAAAGAGGTTCTCAGCCATTATGAGGCATTGCTTCAGGGTGCAATATCAGCCGTCAGAGGCTGTCCTGATTCTGGCTCAAAAACCTTGTTTTGAGAGCTTTGACTTCCTGGAAATGTTTTTTCTTACCCAATTTATTAGTTCATTCATTTGGTTATTATTTTTTTTAAGTTAGACTTTGTGAGTTAAAATATCACGCGCATTTTGCTGCAGCAAAGTCTGTGCATTCTCTCTAATTCTGGTTAGGAAAAATTACATCAAAATCTTTCTTAGGATGCTGATCATTACCCTTAGAATTATCACTTGCCAGAAAAGTTAGATTTCAAGTTGAATCCAAATGGTAGCAAGCATGGTCATCTTGTAGTAGAGGGGGCCTTAATTTGGAATTTACCAAAGAGATCTTGACTGTTTACTTCTAGTCATTGCATGTATAAGGCACAGATCTGCAGCATTTCTGAGCAGCCATCCTGTTGGCTACATGTGATCCTCAGGAACTGCTGTCAGCTAAAACCGTGAACGCTGTGTGGGATTGCAGCATCTCCTGTGTTGATTTCAGTCTGGATATGATGCAGAAGGTCACTACATGTATCTGTTTTACCTCTATGTCTCCTGTCAATAACACCTTACGTATTCTTATCAATATTGTATCTGAGTACTCTTCTTTTTTTGGCCAGCTTTGGTTGTATGGGTTCTCCTGTGCAGGCATCTAGCAGTTTATGCATAGAGCTTGTGCAGTGTCCATCGTAATGAACTGCTCTTGCAGTGTCACTACAGCCATCTATAATGTGCCCTGCTTTGAAACAGATGTCATGTTACTACATTTGCTGATTCCTTATGTTCTCTGCTGTTCTCTGTATTCCTGCATAGGCAAGGCAGTTTAGCTGAAGAGATAATTTTGACTGTATGTTGGTGTCTGGATGTCTGGGATGACTGTTTTTGGAAGAACTTGATAAGTACATTTTTCTGAAAAACAAATATATTTTTTTTCTATTAGCAGCAGCGATGTCTGTCCTTTGCTTTCTTTTTATCAGCCAAAATGGAATGTTGCCATGGTTTCCGAGCATCTTTTTCCTCAGAGCTTCTTGGCTTTGGCTTATGGAAGCAGACAGACTGACAGGCATGACGAGCTAGATGAAATGTCTTTCCAGTTACCTCTGTCAACACGTGTGTTAGCTTTCTGTAAGGGGAATGGATAGTATTGTATAAGGTGGTGTCTTGCGTATGAGCCTTGTAGCCTGATCTGACTACAGACCTTCTCTGTTCGCTCTTGTTCTGTCACGTTGGTTATTGAATACTGAAAAAAATTGTTTTGCCTCACCTGTGGTGGTGGTCTAACTGTGCAAGAGTTGTTTGGAGTGTGTGAATCAACTGTCCCCACAACTCTCCCCTTGCCTACTTGTTTATATCATGATGTTCTGTCCAAAACAATGCAGGGGGAATGAAGATTACTGGTTCTTTTACCATCTGTTTGGGTTGCTTGCTGTCTTCGGACAGGTTAACAACTGGAGAGTTAAGAAATGGTGTGGGAAAGCCCAGCTTTAGTTGCCTTTCCCTGTTTTGGAAGGGAGGGAAAGATCTGATAGAGCTGTTGATGATACTTAGAGGATGGTATTGGTATCATGTTCAGTCCTAGCTAGAAGCAAAGATGCCACTTACATCGACCTGCATGATGAACAACTTCAGGCACTGTCCAGGAAAGTTGTATACTCTTTATAGAAGGCCTGATTTCCAGTGGAGCTTCGGCACAACAGAAGTCTGTGCAGTGGTTGAGATCAGGACAGTGAATGGGGTGGGGACAGTGTGGTATTCTGGTAATATGACAGGAATCAACCCTGTAAGGGGGAGAGTTGCTGGAGTTAATTGACTCTTGTTTAGAAAGTACTGGATTGTGATCTGAATGAATAATTGCAGGACGGCTGTGACATAGTTGTTTACCCAGGCTCACTGTGGAGCCAAGAACTTTGTATGATTATGTGTTGATGTCTTCCTACTCAGGAACCCAAACTGACTGTTCTTTATGTGGTATGGTACTGTGATGGTATAGATGTACCATTTTTGGTGCTAGCTCTGTGAGAGGTAGAATTCAGCTGCGTGTAACTTCTCTGGGTGGTAGAGGTGACAAATCATTCTGGGAAGCTCACATGCCACTGGGAACCTGCTCTTGTCCTGCATCTCATGAAGAATAGAGGAGACAATGATTTATTTTTCTTGCTTCTCTCTTCCACCCTGCCCCAAAATGGGGCACTTTCTGCTTTGGAGGCCAAAGTCTTGCTCATTTCTCCCCCTGCTGATGCCTTATGGAGCCTGTGTGCAGCACCCAGCTAGTTCCTACATCACATGTTCCCAATTCCAAGGGTAGCACTGGAGGTCCATGCTAAACCCTGTTCCAGTATTGCAGATAGGGCTCAGTGCTTTGTTTGGCGTGAGAGGAATTCCCCATTTTCCCCAGAAAGAAGCTAATTTAGCTGCTGGGATTTGGCCATTTTGTTAGATAACTCTATTACATTCTCAAAAAAAGCTGAGCTTCTAGTAGATAGTTACTGTTGTCTAATTTACTAATAACAGTTTACTAATCAATTGTTAGTATTTCAGTGCTCTTTGAAGTGTTATTTTCTGATGTTGCCCTTTCAAGATATCCTACAATTGTCAAGACGGAATACTTGAAATCAGCTGTCTCTAAAACTCACATGGGTGTCTAACAAATCATGCATTCATATAACCAGATCTAAACCTTAAAGAATGTCATCAAGTATTGTGAATCTGACAGTGAAATCGGAGGAATTTGGAATCCTGAATCTGTATTTACATGTGACTTTTGTACCATCTCAGACCACTTTAAATACAATGACAATGATTATAATTTAGATATCTTTTTGGGGAGAAAGAAATTTGTTACTTCTTGGGAATTGGGTTCTCATCCAAAAGTTCCAGGAGTATTTTAATTAACACAAGAGACCTGGGTTTGATGGGTGGACTACTCGGTGGATAAGTAATTGGCTGGATGGTCACACTCAAAGAGTTGGGGTCAACGGCTTGATGTGCAGGTAGAGACCAGTGACGAGTGGTGTACCTCAGGGGTCCGTATTGGGGCCAGTATTATTTAACATCTTTGTCGGGATCATGGACAACGGGATTGAGTGCACCCTCAGAAGGTTTGTAGATGACATCAAGCTGAGTGGTGTGGTTGATACTCTAGAGAGAAGGGATGCCATCCAGAAGGATCTTGACAGTCTAGAGAGGTGGACCCATGTGAACCTCATGAAGTTCAAGGAGGCCAAGTGCAAGGTCCTGCACCTGAGTTGGGGCAATCTCAAACATGGATACGGGCTGAGCAATGACTGGATTGAAAGCAGCCTTGTGGAGAAGG
>VZTL01023746.1:0-15884 GCA_013400535.1 Scopus umbretta | reverse complement strand
AAAATCCTTGTGTGTCCCGAATGCATGAGGAAGGCTTTCGCTGTAGGGTGTGTGGTGAAAACCGGCTCCAATGCCATAGTTGCTTCTTCTTGCTTTTCAATATCGATGTTATTTACGGGACCTTGCTACTGCAGTCGTCATCTTTTCTCCGCAGGGAGGACAAGCTACTGTAGAGAGTGCTAAGTCGGTGAAACGGGAATAAGTCAGGTAAAGAACATACTGGGGTTACAGTGGAAGTATAGGAAGAGGCCAAATGAATTGAAAGATGCAAAATCACGGTGCTGAAAGTTTAGAGTCTGTCGAGATCTTGAGCCTGTAGTCTATCTTGAGTCGAGACCAGGCAGTCTCCAGCAGAAATGCGCTTCGTAAACTTAGAATCGTAGAATCATTAAGGTTGGAAAAGACCTCCAAGGTCATCTAGTCCAACCGTCAACCCAACACCACCATGCCTACTAAACCATGTCCTGGGGTGCCACATGAAACATGGAACAAGCCACACAGAGAAATGTACATCTTAAACAAATACAAGTAGGAAGCAGTAAGCAATAAGAAAAAATTGCAGACTGTCATTAATTTTGTGAAGTATTACTGGATGCAAAATTTAGGGCCTACAAGAGTCAAAAAAATAACTTTGGGAACTTACTCCAATTACTGGAGGACCCCATCAGTAGAATGTGGACCCAAAATTTTTAACAAGATTAAATCACTGCAGGGAAAAAAAACCTGAGAGATGACAACTAAATAGCAGAAGAAAATAGAGCATGCTAATTTCTTTTTTTATAGTCTGAAGAAGCCTTACATTTGATAATACTTTGCTAGGGTAAACAGCAGTGGTTAAAGGAGTGCATATGCTGTGCCTCAGTAACTTTGACCTTAAAGATCTATGATGCATATGATTTAATACGGAGAACAAAGTGCACATAAAGAGCATATATGGCAATTTTGTTCAATAGCTTAAGCACATTAGCTTCAGCTCTTTCAGAAAAAAAATCTCCAATCAACTCCATGACAAGCTACAAGCTGACATGTATTCTTGTGTGACCAGTCAGATGACATGACTCAGCAGTGAAAATTTTAGAGGCCTAAGAGGTGCTGAGAAAGTTCCTGTGATTTAGTAGCAACATTTTTTTTCCTTGGACTGTACAAAGAATTCTTGTAAAAACAGGGAATTAAGCTGTTTTTAAAGCAGAGTGTAATAAAGTGTATAGTAGGTTTTCATGGCAGTATTTTACCAGATTCTGTATGTTTAAGTACTGTAGCAACTCCCTCACAAAGCCTTTTTATCTAACGCCCATATGCTTTACAATAGTCCCTCTGAGTTCTGCAATTTTGTTTTAATTCCAGTTTGGAGTGTGCATTTGTTACCTCAGAAAATAATTTCTGTTTTGTGCAAATGCTTTTTCCTGTATGTCCTTGTTATTAATCAGATACATTCTTCAGGCATTTATTTGACGCAAATTAAGTCAAGCTCCCACTATGCAGCTCTTAATATGTGAGGGGGCCGGTGCCTGAATGTGGCACGCACTGATTTAAGAGTCCTAGAATTTTACTTGTATCAGTCATACTGGCACAATTCTGAGCAGTGTTTGTAAACTTAAAAGCTTTAATTCAGTATACTAGCAGTGAATTAGGGAAAGGAACTGGTGCTTTCCAAAAGACTGTGTACAGGGTCTTTTCCCTGTGCTACGAGAGTAGTCTTTGATCGCTTGGATTGCTCTCTGCTCCTCGCTGTGCTTTGGGATGTGGTTATTGTATGAAAAGCTTAATGCTCATTTTAATCTTAGCAATGAGACTAGTAGTACATTGTGAATAAAATTACAGGGTGCGCCGATAGCCCATAATCCAGTGTTTGCATTATGTTCTTTGGGAGTTTGCTGCAGGACAGATTGTACAATTGTTTACTCCTGTGGTTGTGGTGGAGGGCCAAGCTCTGGAGGATGTCAACACAGTTAAACCACAGGGGTATTATAAAAAAAAGAAAAGGAAAAAAAAAAAAAAAAAGGCATCTTCCAAAAAGAAGGACACAAAGGAAGTTGTGTCGATAAAAGGAAACTGAAAGGATAATAAATGTTCATGAAATGTAGTCACACATTCAGGCAGACTAAAATGAGTTAAAGCAACAACTAACAAAAAGGAATTTATATTAGTAACTTTACTGTTTATGAGCAGAAATCCTGCAAGGGAATCCTGGGGATCCGCAGAGGATCAAGGTTGGCAAGGAAGAGCAACTGTGATAAAACTGGAACAGAGAAAGTAAGGAGGTTTTTTTTCACTGGAGAGTATCTTGGGAAGAATTCCACAGCAGAACTCTTCCTATGTAGAGGACCAGACAGAGAACATGCCTTAAATTGAATTGTCAGTAGAGCGAACGGAAAAGATAAGCCATAATGATTTGGGATGATCAGATGTATTCACCTTGGAATCCTAGATTAATTTGTAGCTGGGGAAAGGGAAGTGCTAAGTTTTTGCTTAATATCAGTGGTACTAAGTGGTATCAGAAAACGGCGAATGTGACATAAATATGACTGCCTACAAGGACTCCAGGAACAATTCAGGAAATGACATACCAATATGCTTGACATTTCCACTGGGCAAGGTAGTAGAAATATAATATATAATAATCCTATAATATAGATGTATAAAATCTTATAATAATTAACAGGGTGAGGTGGCACTGAGCTGTGTTGGCAGAGCTTTATGGAGAAGCTTGCACTGTTACAGCTTTTGCTTTGCTACTGTTACAGCTTGAGAACTAAATTTCTAAATGCCAATAAAAATGCTGTCATCTTTCACAAGCATTAAATACATTAAAGCAAACAAGGCATTAAAAAACCAGAGAAAACTCAATACTCTGAGCTCTTTGTGTACTCCAAGGATGTGGTCTAGATCATATGAACACATATGAGAGAAAAGATGTGAGAAAGCTTAGACACAAAACAGGCCTAGAAAAAGAAAAGCCATGTGATTCAAATTGACAGACATAGGAGAGATTTCATTTCCTTTTACCTCTTTAAGTGAATTAATAAAATGGGAAAAAATGAGCATTTTTTTTTGTAGGGGATGATTGTTATAATCACATGACATTTTGATGTCACACTCGTTAGTCCTTCCTGAAAAGGTCAGTAACCTTTTACTTTTTAATAGTGTCTTTGTCCATGAGGCAAACATATTAAAAAAGAGCTACTGTTCTCAACAGTAAATTAATTTAGCTGTAAGATACCTAATAGCCTGTCAGTAAGTGTCATTATGGACCACTTTTTGAAAAGATTTTGCTGAGAAGTGAGCCTTTGTGATCTTACTCAGCAAGATGGAATGAAAACTGCCCAGCTTAATCAGGCACCCCTGCAAGGATAGTCAGGACTGCAGGGGAATGCAACCTCCTAATGTTACAGCTGTAAGCAGTCTGCTTGCGTTGCTTAGTTGACGAGCTTAATAAACACCAAGCACCTGGTCTCCATGAGGAGTATATAGAGCATTAGAGAAACTACTTAAAAGAATTATGGTTTGAGGGAAATGTTTTACACTCTAGATAAAAAATTTGCTGTTTATTTAATATTCTATTTATTTAATTTAAGTCTCACACATACCCAGCTAAATAAGAGAATTTGCAGCTTTACATATGATTTTTCTTATGGTAAGTTTGAAATGTAAACTCATCATTTCTTTCCAACTCATTAACTCATGGGATCTGTATCTGGGAAAATCGAAACCAAAATTCTTCTGCTTCAAAATAGCCCCAACAAAGCTCAGAGGGCAGGCATGCTGGTGTGGGAGAGGTGTACTAAGAACCTCCTGACTGTGAATTTGGAACTGCCTTGCTGTGTTACACCCTGTAACTTTACAGCTAAACTGTATGAGCCCAAAAAGAAATAGTTAGCTGCTTTCCTAGATGTTTTGTTCACCTTTCTTGGAACTTGGACTTTTTTTTCCCCTTTGTGTACTTTTGACTCCCAGTAGCTCTACTGTTGGTTATTTACTATAATTGAGAAAGTAAATAAGAGAATAAATGGTTGCTTCACATTCAGATGACTCTAAGTGAGCACCATGTCAGTGCAGCTAACTGTGCATGTACTTAGCTAAGGGTTTAGGACCTAATATCACACTTTTGCCTGCTGGACCACCTACTCTGGGGAAAAAGAGAAGCTGAAAACAGAAGCCAGTTTTGATTGTTTACCTGGACATGAGCTAGAATTTGAGTGAAGAGAAGTGATAAGAATTGGGATTTCCTTGAAGTGTTCTTGTAGTGGGTCTGGAGATCTTTTGTGCTGCTTGACCAGATTTGAAAGGGTAGGAGAAAGCAGGTCAAGTATGGCCCTTCACCACTTGGAAAAAAAAAAAAACTTTCATCCTCAGTCTGAATAGATCTGACTTTCTTAGAAGTCATAACAATAGTAGTGAATTGTCATGTGTCTCAAACTTGTTGCCTACGTAAAGATACAACATGGTATGGTTACAAAGTTATGTTGTTAATGTAGGTTTCAGTCTTTTTCAGGAATCGTTGCACCTAGCTGTTTCCCTCTCCATCTGAGTGTTGGCTACATAGATATCTGTAAATTGTGAGAAGGATTAAAGATATTGCCTGGTCTACAAGAAACTTGTTTTCTATACCCCTACACTATGATCCTGAACATATGAAGGATGGCATTGAGGGCACTGATTTAACAGTACAGAGTTTGCAAACTTTATTTACTAGGGCTGTTGGGTTATAGGAAAGTTTGATATTTCTACAGTTCTAATATAGAACTTCATATAAAATCTGCAAGTGGGGGGAAAAAAAAAAGCCTTTAAAAGGGGTACTTTGAACTGTGAACTGATTGTGAAATTTTCACAAACAGAACTTTTCAACAAATGCCTAAAACCTATCACATTTTGCTTACAGGAATGCAGAAAATACCTGGGGGGAGAGAGACAGTAGGGGGAAAAAAAATAATCTTCCCCTCTCTTCCTATCTCCCAGAGTGAGTGTGCCAGCTTTCACCGAGCCTGGTGCCAGGAATGTGGAAGAACAAACTGTATATAGTTGGGCAGCAGTAAGCAAGGCATAAGAGAGAAACAGGGTCTGTCTCTATGTCCGAGGACTTGATAAATTGGGTTGAAGTTAGGAACCATTTGGAAGAGTGTTGGGATTGATGAGTTACATTCTGCAAAGACAAACTGGTGAGGCAAAGTGTCCATCAGCTTAGATTTTTTTTCCTCCCATTTTATTTGCTATTTCACACCAAAATTATCAGTTTTATGTGGAGCTGGAAGTAAACAGTAATAGGCATTGTTTTCCACAAACCAGCCAGGTTTGTAGAGAAAAGGAATGTTCTTGAGAAGACTTTTACAGTTTCTTCTGCAATGAATTTGGTCTCTCAAAAGCCAAAAGGTAAGAGTTTTTCCAGCGTTTTCAGCAAGGTCTACAAAAACTATAAACAAACTATCTCAAGATGCCTCATATTCAGCAGATAAATTTTTATGCTGGTAGCTGGTGGGGAAAGTTGACTAGTTGTCAGGAAAAAATATTAAAGCAATTTTAATTCATGAAGATATATAGGAACCAATTTAGGTAGTTGCCTGAAGCTGTCACCATAATAAAATCAGCTTACTCAGTTATGTCACTCCATGCCCCTGCAGTGTCGACTAAGTGGAGACAGTGGTATTTGGCTGCAACCTGGGGTTAAGTAGGCTGGCTTACCCTGCTTCTCCATTAGCGGCTTCAGCTTTTAGCGTCTACTATCTTATTTGGGATCTTACAGTTTTATTTTATAACAATCTCTCTTCTTCATACATATTTGTTACTGTAAGCCCTTAATGTCAGAATTATTTTTTTCCTAGATGGTAGAGATCGCTGTCCTGGTAATATTCAATATTATAATGTACAGGGTACATCATAGGTTGTTTACTGAACGTGCAGTAGCAGCTACGTGGGTGTTGTCATGAGGAAGTTGAACTGTGGGATCTTCAGGCTTTTTATTTAAATTTCTCTCTGACTACTGGAGTATAGACACAAAACAGTAATACATAGCATTATTTTAGATTAAAGAATATAGACATAATAAAGACAAGCAGGAGACTTGGAGGCAAGAGAGTAAGGTGCAAGTGACTGCTAACATGCTAGCCAGCAGCTGGCCTGAAGGCATTCAGTGTTCACAGAATGAAAGGTAAGGGCAGAGAGACATGTTTGGTGGGCATATCTTTATGTATGAAGGGTGGTTTTGCGCAGTGTGCTAAATTTATTTGCTATATGCATAGTTTTGATTTATGCTGAGCATCATGGCATTGTGGTTACCAGTTGGTTAGCTTAATTGCTCCAATTCTCTTTCGGAACGGTAGCGGAAGCTGGTGATACTGCAAGTGCTGGTATTCTGCTGGAAGTTTGTGATTCACTGATGATGTGAAGCCATGTGCAATCCTGGAGCTTTTACTGTTGTATTTCTCCAGTGCTTTAACAGATCCTATACAGAAATAAAACAAGTTGCTTTGATTACTACTTGCGTGCTTTGGTTTTCAAAGGATTAAAATCGGTGTTACGATATTAATTTCTGTTATTAGTCCTTGCTGGTTTGGCCATGCTTTTCTGTGCTTTAATCCTTGAATGTCTTCAGAACAAATACTAATAAATGGCATGAATCCCTTGCTTTTTAGGGAATATCTCTTCTGTGTTTTCTGAGGCAGGTGGTGAACTGAGTGTATACTTGTAGTTGCTTAAAAAAAATGCTGTCTTTAATATGATAAGCTAGTTGGAAAACTAAGGCCAATTTACTCAGTATTTTTCTTCTAGTTAAGAACACAATATATTTTGAATATGAAAAGATCCTTTTTCCTCATATTTTGATATGCATGTCCCGTGTATCCCTAATACACAATATTAATTCTTTCCTGAAGTTCTTCGCTAATGTTTTTAATTCGCAGAACTGAGTGGTTCTTGCTCGGGTATATGCTCATACAGGTCATTTCTGAGCAATATTGTGATGAACTCGCACAGCGAGTGTTAAGGAGCACAGCTTTTTGCTGGGCATTGGAATTACACGTTACCGCAAACCTCCATGCTTCCACTGCAAATTCCAATTGCAAGCTGCTATATTGTCACTATATTGTTAATATACAATGTATTAATATACAATATATATTGTTAATATGCAAAGTTAAAAATCAGTTGTTCGTAAACAACGTGCTTTGTCCTGCAGACACTAGGGGGCAATATTTGACTTCTTTTAGTTGTGTACTGCAAAGCGCTGAAGAACCCCTATATATACGCTATCGACGTGCGTAGCTTCATGTAGGTGGTATCTGATAAGCACTGAAATCAATATCAGGATTCTCACTTCAGTTGCTGCTTATACAGGCCCTAGGGGAAAAGTTTTCTACAAACACATTGACAATTGAAAGCATACGGAGAAAACAGCGCCTGAACCCCGAATCCATTGTGGGCATTTTGACATGCTCAGAAAGATTTGTGAGGGATGGAAAAGAAAATCAAGTGATACTGTTCCAATTCTTTTTCTCAAAAGAGAGTGTCATATTATCAAAACATGACAAAAATTAAGTACAGTAAGTGATAATTGTGTCAGAGATTAGTCAAGCTCCTTCTGTCTTTTGTTGGCTTGTTGATAACAATCTTAGTAACTTCGCATTCCTTATAACTGTTCGTCCATTTATGATCATTTTCAAACTCCTGTTTCTCTTTGGCTCTATGCAGAGGGTGAGGAGATAAGATATTGCAAATGTGAGGAAGAAAGTTGGTGTTTGAATCAAGCTATGTAAGTATATAAGATGTTTACAGTGTAAAATGTTACAGGCAATAAACAGATTATAGTTTATTTATGATGTACCAAGTGACTGAAAGTTTTGCAATGTTTTTGGAAACTGTGAACTCTGCATAAGTTTTTGCTTGTTTGTTATTTAAAAATCTGATTTTTGGAAAGAATATTAATGATGAAAACTTGGGCAAAGTGAACTCAATGGTATTAACTCCCAAATGCTCTATGGTATCGTATGAATATAGCATAAGAGCTAATGAATTCCTTATACCTGTAGGATGTAATGGATTATTTTGTTATGCTTCTTGTGTGGTTTTGTTACTTGTATATCTGACAGAATTGTTTGTATGTGTAAAGTTCTGTAGTAGGTTCTACAGTAATGCAGGTTTGGAGGGGGTTAGCAAGTGAAAGACTGATGTGTCCTGAGAAGGAGTAGAAGAACAGGTAGTTTTTGTTTTGCCAAAAAGGCTAGCAAGGGGAAGGAGGAAAGAGGGAGAAAACTAGAAATGGAGTGTGGGAAGTGATGATTTTAAATGGAAGGTCAAAAATAAGTAGGAGGCAATTGGGCTTGTCAAATGCTGCTTTGCCAATGACTTCCCTGCCATTTAGTTTCTTTTTTGATTGTGTTTGTAGCCTCTCAGATTTTTCTTCCAGAAGTATTTTCTGATTTGCCGCTCGTAACGTTTTCCCTTAGGTGATTAAGTGCTTCCCAATCAACCATTCAATTTGTAATCATATCTGATTGCTCATTTTAACCCTAAATGAATATATTTCATCTTGAAAGGCAGCAAAGAAGTTTTTGGCAACAGTTCTTGATTTTATTTTAGAGTGAGGTTGAAGAGCTACATGCAAATATGGTTTCCGTATTTTTTCATTATTATAAATAGAGAGAAATGAAGAAAGAGGAAGGATCTCAAGAGGAAAGGGAAGAAAAGTCTAGCAGTTTTCCAGTGTGTTCTCAGTATGTCCATTTAAAGTTCAGTGAAACAGTAAATCTTTTTTAAAGTATCTGTTTGATATGATCCAAGGGATTTGGTTAACATACAGAGAGCAACGTTTAGTCAAATATACCCCAACTGCTATGTAGGGGCTCCATATAATCAAATACAGAGATTTTCTATTAGCAGTATGATGTGGATATGCCTTACAATTATCTTTTCTGTGTCAAAGCATAAATGACAGATGGTATCAGTGACACCTTAGTTCTGTCTCCTGCTTCAAAATGCACTCGCTGTCAATTAATTCAGACTAGGAGTAAATTAAATTTGGTTATCTTTTTTTTTTTGTTAGTTAATACTTAGTGCTTTTAGCATTTCCAACTTGTTAGTTTGTTAACATTTGGCAGAATGAATCCTGACCCATGACTGGGGCTCCTACCCAATAAGGTAGTATGAGGAATAAGATCAAATCAAAAAGCTGCATTCAGCATTCCATTTAATTAGCATCATGGAACAGCAGTAAGAATATATATAGCAGTATTTTCCAAAACACTGAAAGAATTAGGAATGAGAAAGATTGTATTTTCAGAAAGGTACTCCTGATTTCAGCATAGTCCTCTTTTATGATGTTGAACATGCAGTATACTTTCTTTGTGCATGAGTTCCCTATTGCTAAAATGAGGATAATGATATTTTCCATTTTACAGAACTATTGTGAAGAAAAATACATTAATATTTTTCCTCAGATATTAATGTGATAGATAGTATAGAAAATGCTACAAGAAAACAACCACCACAAAAGTACTAGCTTTATTTTAATTTGAAAAAAAGATGTGTATTTTCAGTAAGAAGTTAAAGAATAAATTTGCTTATAGCAGCAAGCTGAATTTATTTCACTTTTGATCCATTTAGAGAGTGACTTATGTAGGAAGAAATCTGAGAGAAGTTAGAAGTTGCTAATGTGGAGCCTGCTTGAAGTTGCTAAAAAGGAAAGCTATGTAGGAAGAGTCTATAATTTTCATTCCTATCTTTGGACTTGGATTAATGCCCAGAATAGTGACAAATACAACGTCACTGGGGAAAGACTAAGAATCATCTCCATTGGCAATAGCAACTAACTAGAGGCATGGATAACTGCATACAATTATAACAATAAAGTATTTGCTAACAAAACCAATATTTTTCTATTTTCAGTACAGATAACTGACAAGAGAGACTTTTTAACACTCAAAGTAGTATTTGCAATGGACAAAAGAAAAGGAAATGTTGATAACTGTGTGTGCAATGATGTGAGTATATGCATGATACATATACATATACCTATTTTCAGCAGACAAATTCAGGTGACTGTATTACAAAATATCATCTCCTTCTCAAGGCCAAAACCATACTTCCTCTAGGCAAGTTATTGAAGAGGCACCTTTTGAAGAGCTTGGCATACAAGATGCATAATTTACCTGAGAACATCTCTTTGATAGAAGTAGGGGTGGAATGTAGTATGACAGTTGTATTTATTTAATGTCCCCTCTGTCATTTAATCTTCTCTCTTTAAAAAAAACCCGTACATACAGACACACTCTGGTTTATGTGTTAAGTACTTCCCCACACATTTTAGTCCCATATTGCTATTATTGTTATCCCTTCAGAAGCCTGAATTTACCCTCTGCTCCTCAAGAAACACTGCCTTACCTGCTCCCCCATTTCTGCCTTCCTTCAGAAGACCTACAGAAAACCTCCTTGCAATGTCTAAGTTGATAATATCCTTGGAGAAAATGGGTAATGGACTTTTCTGGCTGTCTTTGGAGCCTGAGGGAATGACAGTGTTCCGTGTAGTTCTCACCTCCCTTATTCAAAATTCAAATCATTCAGTCTGGTTTGGGGGTGAAGTATTTGACTGTAAGATGCAGTGGCTCTGCCTGCCTTTTGGA
This sequence comes from Scopus umbretta, assembly GCA_013400535.1. Classification (NCBI taxonomy): domain Eukaryota; kingdom Metazoa; phylum Chordata; class Aves; order Pelecaniformes; family Scopidae; genus Scopus; species Scopus umbretta. The sequence continues at coordinate 5,277 of VZTL01023746.1, read as the reverse complement.
AGGGTTTAGTGAAGTGAGGTTCTGGCAAAAGAATAACAAAAAGAGGGCCAAATGGAGAGAAATGGTAGTATTTTGTAATGCATAACTGCTTAAATGATTTTGAAAGTTTTGTTTTGTTTTTTACCATGGTTGTATGTATGGAAAAGGGAAGCAGGTCATACCAGCTAGGTCTGTGTATGGAACAAGGTTTTTCTATAGTACCGCAGGAACAAAAGTTCCCCTTGTGTACTGAGGTATTAGTTCTATAAATTTTGGGGTGTTTGGCTTCCTTGTAGTGCTTTTGAAGCATGGTTGGTCTAAAAGTAATGTAGAATTGTAAGAAGTGTGCTGCTAATACTGGCCAAAAACCATTCAGAAACAAGACGTGGGATTTGAACAGCAGACAGATTTTCCTTATCAAATGGAACATAGAGATGTCAGCTTTTAAGTATTCCTGCCACTTTAGTATTCTCTGATCTTATGACTTTCCTCATTTCTGAACATTTGCTGCCTTACGAAAGGGATAAATTATAGATGATAGAGGGTCTATTCAGGTTGGGTCTATGTTGAAAGACCGTCTGACTTTACTGAATCTAGTTCATGCTTAGTCTAACAAACGTAGTCTTCCAGTACCCCTTCCTTTATTATATGACAGTATGCTAATGCAAATATGTATCTAAAGTTAGATACATTATTTTTTTAAAGTCCTTATATATCCTGCATTTTTTTTCTAGTGAATATAAAATTTGATTGTGACTATTGAAACAATTTCATTTTCTATAAAGAATTCCACAGTCTTAAGTCTTCTATTTGGGGCACTCCCAGCTGTGCATGTGGAATAAAACTGAGTAGAATATGGTAAATAATTTGAGCAAAATAAGTAAATATGAAGTTTTAAAATAAAAAGCAGCATTTATGTTTAGAGGAATAATTTTCACTATGTGATTAAATATTTTAGGCAATTTAACATATCTGCCACACTTTTACATATAAAGAGGCAGTATTCTTTAAGGCAAAACCGGAGATATATCTGCATATGTGTATTTTATACTAGAACCAAGGCTTAGTACTGGCTGGCAGAGAAATCTACTTTTGGGCTGAAAGACTGCAGCAGCTCAAACTAGTGACATTGCTGGGGAGGTAAAGACATGTTTTAAATATTAACTGGCATGAAATATTTTGTTGAAGCCTGTTGTTGACACACATCCTTCAGCAACAACAAGAGTCTGTTTGCAAGCAGAAATAGGAACATGTGATGATAGAGCTGAGCAAAATACAGTTCTCCATATTATGTGCGGTTGCTAGGGGTATAAACCTATCAGTGATACCTCATTTTAGGAGTTCAGAGAATGAATAATAGCTCTATGACTAACTATTAATGATATGGAGTGAAAAAGAAGCACTGTTGGGTAACAGAAGGTAGAATCATTTTACTATATGCAGCGATGAACATTACCTTGCACAAACAGTACGGCCTTGAAGTAGGGTGGGTGGAGGTGCAGCTGGGTGGGAAGCAGAAGAGAGGATTGAGAGAATATGATTTATGGGTGAGAAATACAATCCTGTAAATAAATTTTAACATTAGGAATTTAACACTGGAGGTGCTGCAGACTGGTCTTTGAGTTTCCAGATGTTCCTTGCTGTCAGTTTGCATTAATTGCATTGTTATTTCCACAGCAACCATTAGTGACCTTGCACAAAGGACTGCACCTCGACTTTTCCATTGTTAGGTATAGTTATGGATTACTGCTATTGTAGTTTGAACTATTTAAGATGATCCTCCATCAGTTACTACTTTTCCTCACCACATTTTTTTATTAGCATAATATATGCAAATAAGCATGTACTCTGTAGAACTGAAAACTAGCTCAACAACCTTGCCCAGGCTTTCCAGATGTTGATTTCCTGGTATAGCAGTAGAGATATCATATTATTTAAATGCTTTTAAAGATGATTTTAAGATTACTGGTGCTACCTTAAAAACATGAGCACAACTGACTATAAAATTGGAAATGCCTGCATGTTCCAGGTAATGGCCAGCAGGTTATTGGTATGGTTCACCGAATTTGGTTCAGCAGTGCACTAATGTGGTCACAGTCATTACAGGCAGGATAAGCATGGATCTGCTTAAAGCCAAGAAATGCACATTGCTATGAAGGAGTTGAATATCTCAATTCCTATTACAGCCAAGAGATGGAATTGCATAATGAGTTAGAGCAGGTTATTTCCACTTAAAATAAAAATATTTTTTTTCATTATTACTCTATGAATAATTATTATTGAACTGTAATATGATATCAAAAGCTTGTCTGACTGCTTTCTCTTCTGTCAGTTTTATTTGCAAAATAAATATTTGGTAGTCCTGATCTACAGTGCCAGTTCAGAAAAGAACACTTGCAGGTGTGTTAAATCCGTTTTTCTTGCTGAATCCTCCAGCAGCAACAAATTAAGGCCAAGGAGTTCTCTCCCATACGTGCAACTGCTATGTCTTTCCTTTCCCGTTGTGCATCTCTGTATTGAAGAAACTGCATACTATTGAAACAAGTCATCTTGAGTTATTGCATTACCACACTAGCTCACAAGAGCGCAGTGTAGGGGCAGGCTGAAAGGATGTTGCAGCCAAGAACTGAAATGTAACTGATATAGTAAGTCTAATTTTAGGTGGAAGAGCCTCAACAGTTTCTTAACAAATAATGAGAAACAGATTTAAAACTATCTCAGTAGGTATTATACATGAGCAATGTTCTTTTCAGTGTTTTTTTTTTTTAATCTGTCTCTAATTTGTATTTTCTGTATGTATTTGTATACAATTTTTAAAAAAAGTTACTTCATTCCTTTTTTCTTCTCAAGTAGTAAGATATTTTGCAACTATCTGGGTGTTTTAATACATTCCACTGCATTACATTTTTTAATCATGTTTAAGAATGTAAATGACTATTTATTTTGCTGAAGATGAACATAATCTGCAAAGCAAATAGCTAACATGATACATTTTAAAGACACTTTCTTGTGGGCTTTGTTTTGAATACCTGTTTCTGAGAATTTTATTTCCTTTGAAATAACAGCAGCTTTTGTATGTACAGCATTTTAAGGTGTTAAGTCATTTAATGCAGTACTGCAACACATCTAGTACATACATAGATAAAAATACTTTAAGTGGGCAGAGAATAACACCCAGCTAGATACATGTGCAAAATGCATGCTACAGTATTGATCACATCATTTAACATCTATAAATAGCAAGGAATCAATTTATACAATATGAATCTAGTTATTGGGCGACCTTGGCTCCAGAAGTACAGCTCACACACTACTTTTATCCTGCTGATTGTGTACATTGGATTCAACTTAATTAAATTGTCTATGCCTTGAGCTAGATGAAGGACCTTTTGAGTAGTACATCCTTGATAGCAGGACTCTGCTTAGTGTTGTAGCAGCTCGCCTAGTGTAATCCGGTTTCTGAGTTTGGTCCTTCCTGAGCTGCCTGACAGCACTTACAGCATCAAGGATTAAAAAAATATATTTTTTTACAAGGATATTTCTTGGCTTCTTACTTAATTTCTCCTTACATCCCCAACCTGAAGGACCAGTGAGTGGTGTTGATGATTGTGGTGGTGGGTTTTGTTCTTTTTTGGTTGTTTGGATTTGGTTATTTTGTTGAGTTTTTTTGTTTATTTGTTTGTTTTTTAATTGATCTTAACTGTAGATCTATTTGGTCTGAAGGGCACTTGATGGAGTTAAAACTCTAGTGACATAGATCTTGATGGTGTTGGAGTACCTGAGCTTACCTGCAGAAAATCCTGATACCAGAAATGTGATATCAATAACTACAAGTATTCCTCTGGATAATGGTCTTAAAATACATCAGTGACTGTGCATGAACTAAATGAACTAAAATGTGGGATTATCAATAGTGAGACTCTTTGGTCTCATGGCAAGGGTCCCGTTGCCTATAGAGTCGGAATTCAAGCATGTTCCCCACATGCTTTAGTAGCAGTTCGAAGTGGAAAAAGTGGTTCGTGACAGAATTTAACAGTGGCTTTGCTTTCAGAAGTGTCTTACAATTTTGGCTTCCTGTTGTGATACTGATAACCTCCATATATAATACAAGGCCAATAATGGTAAAACAAGTGATAACGTTTTAGCTTTTATATGCTGCCCAACATTTGAGATGTTTGTTTTCAAACACTTTTACGCTGCTTCCAGATCTGTATGTGTTTATGGAGACCTAGTTCTGTCAAAATGGAAATGGTGATAAAATATGCATAATATTGTTAATAGTACAAAGATAACACAGTATAAAAACATCTTTAGAAATTAGTGCCACAGATTGAGAACACGGTGACTTAAACCTGTCTTTGCATAATCTCTATTTTAAATCCATGTGCTTTTAGTTTTTGTAGTGCTCATTTCTGCTCCATTTTGCTGCAGAAAGTTATTTTGGCTGCAGATGATAAAATAGAAAAACTGTACTCACAAGTTATTTAATTGATAGCATATGTATTAATATTTATGGAATTTATTGAACCAAGAAAAGATACAAATAATGAATTTGAAGCACATAAACCAAAGTTCTTATGCTAATTGCTGAAGAATAACTTGGAGCACAAGGTTCAGCTGGAGGCAAGTCACTAATTGGTGTGTACCCCAGGGACTGGTACTGGGACCAGTACTGTTCAACCTCATTGTTAGTAACCTGGTGATGGGGCAGAGTGCACCCTCAGCAGATCTGCAGACAGTACAGATATGGTGAGGAGTTACTGCACAATACTATACACCAAGTGATTGTGCTGCCATTCAGATGGACCTGGACAGGCTGGAGAATTGAGCAGAGAGGAATCTCATGATGTTAAACAAAGGGCGGTGCCAAGTCCTGCCAGTATATGCTGGAGGCCAAGTGGCTAGAAAGCAGCTCTGCAGAGTGAGATTTTGGGGTCCTGGTGGACAATAAGTTGAACATGAGTCAGCAAAGAGCCCTCACATCAAAGAAAGCCAACAGCATTCTGGGCTGCATTAGGAAGAGCACTGCCAGCAGGTTGAGGCAGGTGGTCCTTTACTCTGTATTCAGCATTGGTGAGGTGATGTCTGGAGTACCATATCCACTTCTGGGCTCCCCAGTATGAGAAATATGTGGACTTCCTGAAATGAGTCCATAGATGGACCACAAAGATCATCAAGGGATTAGAGCATCTGTCATGTAGACAGGCTGAGAGAACTGGGACTTTCAGTCTAGAGAAGAGAAGGCTCAGTGGGGATCTTGGTATAAGTACCTGCTGGGAGAGAATCATAGAATCATAG
>VZTL01023744.1:0-10573 GCA_013400535.1 Scopus umbretta | reverse complement strand
AAAAAAGGAAAGAAAAAAAAAAGAAAAAGAGCTAGGATCATAGATCAGGGAGTTTTATCTATGCTGATCATTTTTTTCTTGTAATGAAGTAAAATGTAAATCAGGACTAGGATCGATGCAGATTTTTCTCATGTGAAACTGCCTTTATCATTAGAAAGCTACAGGCATTTACATGCATGCCAGGACACTATATGCGGTGACTTTGTATTATATTAAGCAGAAACACATGTCCCCTTTTTCTCAGCAAGTCTTTGATACAAACTGCAGCTTTAAAGAGTGTGGAGTACAGGCTCAAAACTTAATTCAAGCATTGAACAAAACAATAACAGAACATAAAGAGTTATATTTAAGATGTGTTATGCTTGGGTCCAAGGCCTAATGCTGGTGACCTCTACTGTTCTGTCAGAAAAGCAGAAAGATACTAAGATGACCTGCAATTATTTAGCTACTAAAATTATTTTTTTCAGTAGAAATTTTAAAGACAATTTGAAAAGAAATAAAAGGTTGATTGATACAGTACCAAAATACATTAAAGAAGATTTTTTTTTTTTTTTTAAAATTCCCTGGATGAAGACAGGAATAGTATAAAGAAACTAAACACAGTATAAAAACTTCTTCCATACATTTGGCTATTGCCAGTTTGAGGACTGCTGCTTTCAAAGATTGTGTGTCAGCAGAAACTTCAGCCCAGGTACAGAACCATAATGCCTACTTTACACTTAATCAGGAAATACTCTAATTCATATTTCTGATCAATAGAATAGGCAAAGGAATAAGGAAAGGAGCAAAATAACAAAAAAATGTTCAAAAGGAAAAAAAAAAATCCAAGTTTGAACATATTATCATAGACCAAATCAAACAGAATAATTTTTCACATGAATATTCCCACTGCTCATTCAATGTAGGGCCTCAAAAGCACCATACCACGTAAGAAGATGAACAAGCTATTAACCTTTTTGCCAAGCTCATCAGTTTGGAGCCCATTCACAATACTGTGTGCATTTTACTGCTAGTGTTGGTGCTACCTTCATCACAATGCTACTAGCCATCCTGGGCAACAGGAGGCCAGCCACTAACGCTGAGCTCAATCCCAGAAGATGCACTTTTTTGGAGTTTATTAACTACTATGTCATGGCACCATGCAAAACTTTTTGAATCAAAAAGCTATGAATGAACAGTCATACTATATTTGTCCTTACTTAAAACATACTAAGTACAAACGTTTCAGAAATGCTACAAATCCTTTCTCCTGCTGCTAAACACCAGCACTACTGCAAGTCAATGCCGGGAAATTTTCTGGTTCCTGCAAAAACACTGAGGTTCCAGCTGCAGGGCCTAGTATGCACTCACTATTCTCAAAGTTACAAAACCACTGAACACAGAGAATACCTGCTATACATAGGTACACTGGTACGCGACAACCAAAGCTGAAAATAGCAATTCCATCCCCAGAAATGTGCCATCTAGTAAACAGCACCATTAGTAATATTCTGACCTGAGGATTGAAAGGGTTTTTGTTTTACTTTTTTAAACACAACTGTGAAAACAGTAAAATTTTCCAATTTGCTTGGCTTTCAGCATGTGCAACTCAAAATAGCTACAATGTTAGCAGGCACTTTTTCTAGATATTTCATCATAAAATTTAATAGCAAACCATTGCAAAACAACGTGATATCTGAACAGTACCTCTCTTGAAATGAAGATTTGTCAGCACATCTTCATGCCTATTATAAAGCATATTATCCAGCTCTGACAGAAGAACAATTTAACACCTTAACTAGGGGGCAAGGAGTGGAAATGGAGCAGAAAAGGAGCAGAAAAATGGAAAGGAAATAGAAAGATGCTCTTGGGACTAAGTTTAAAAAACACAACAATGTTTACAGGATATGAAAGGAATGAGACTTAGCTGTTGAGCTTGAAATGTGACTTGAAAAATTGCTTCTCCAGTTAAATTTCAACTGACAATTCAGAAAATATTCAGAGGCAAAAGAAAGTCTACCTAATTTCTTTGGAGAAAAATTTAATTCCATATGTGCTGGTGATAGACATCATAAGCACATTTCAAGGTCTTTATGAGATAATTAATGACAGGAAATGCAGGAACATAATTTTAATTCTTCTTTCAGGATCTTGGGGACCAAGACCTCCTTTTCAGTGAGGCTGTCCAATCAGAGGAATAGCACTGGAAATCAGCAGCAGATTTCTGATATTTTTCTAATCACAACCCAGATACTTAAACTGGAACAACAGACTGGCAGCCTTTCATATTTTTAAACCTCATTTGCTACATTTTAAAAACAAGAATTAAATCTGTTTTCAGACTCAGTGTTTCTCCAGTTTTGTAACATTCTGCAGTAATATTTCTGCAAAGAAACAGCTTGCATTTCCAAACTGCGCAAACATGTTGTTATCCTAGGAAGCAACATGACCTAATAAAAGAAGTAGAGGAGAGGGACCTCAGAACACTCAAATTCAAGGACTTGCCCTGCTGTTTCTTGACGATGAGATGTTAGTAGGTCAGTTGATCCCACTGTGCTTCAATTTCCCTAACTATAAAATAAGTATATTCACTAGTTTAAATTACAGCAGTTGCACGTTGCTTGATTGGTTAACTCTTTTCTGCCTTTGAGGGAAGGGTATTTGACACACCTGAGTCTACTCGGTGAAGTACTGAGATAAGAAGCACGCATTTAAAACATGTAAGCTTGTAGTTGCTTTGAATTGTTCTATTATATCTACCACATTTATTTTACTATACAAATTACTTCTTGTTCTGATTGGGACCACAATAATTTACCAGTCAGCTCACTTCCTAGATCAGAATCCCAGCTTTCTCAAAATCTGGAAGGAAACCTACCAGATAGCCACCACTACAGTTACCTCCTGTCCTTCAATCTCTACCATCTGATATCTATGAATACACAAATTTTTCTTCTTCTATTCCCTAACAGCCATACCTAAAAAGAGCAGATGTCTACAAGGTTGGGCTGGCATTGCTGTGCCCCCACCCCGACACAGCATTAGCACTCAGAAAACAAAACCAGACTCTCAGGATCACCCAAGCAGGAAGAAAGGTCATTAGGCCCTTTCAAGAACAAAACTTAAGGAAAGCAGAGCCAACTGGAAGAAGCACAATAAGCCTGAGCTTCCAATAAAGTTTAAGTAAACCTGGCTCACTGCCACTGCCTTACCACAGCAATGACAGAGAAACATCTTAATGGTCTCCTCCAAAGTGATCTGTATTTGCCAGAGCAAGCACCTGCAACATCTGACACAGCTAACCTAAATCCACAGCTGAAATCAGCTTGTTCATGATCTCAGCAGTCTAGGATGTTCCTAAGAATATGAAAATAGTATTGTACAAGCACTCCACCTTCTTTTTAGCTTAAAGACAGAATCTTCCATATCACATGCAGAAGAGAAAAACTATTTTTTCACACTTAGAACAGATCTTAACCAATAAACTGGCTTAACGAGCTTTAAAGAATAATCTTGTAAGGGTGTCACAACTTTTAGAAACTGAAGAGTGAGATAGTCAATATGCTTAGGAATCACCCTTTCATTTAGTGCACATTTAAACCCCATAAATGTGCCAGTCTTTGAAACAGGACTTGTGCCAACTGTCTTCTAGCATTAATCTGTTTACTTAACATAATATATTGGTACTAGTAGGGGGACTCAAAAGCAACTTGTGGCTTTTCACTATATGAGTTTCTTTCTCTGTGTTCTGGAAGGGACTGTTACACTTGCTCTTTGGTCTCATAGCACTGCTTTTTTGGTCTTAATGGAGATTATAGGTCCTCAGAGGCACCGGTAAGATACTGATATTTAAATTCAAATGATAGGATTCTACAATTAAAAATGATCACATTAGTTTGCATCAGACTACAGATTTCAAACAACCTAACTTTCAGGGATGTTTGGAAATAGAGTTGAAATTTTGTATATAGAGATGGGCTACGTGGACCCATCTTTCTACCTCACCAAAACTATTCTCCCAGAAAAAACAAGTAAGTTTAGAATAAGAACTTTGATTCAGTACCTTCTCCTGATATCACTGATGCAAAATACTACCACAATTTTACAGAAATTGCTTTTCCTTCTTACTGGCTAATACTCCATACAGGAAACCATTTACCTTCAATTTGAAAAGTATGCTCAAAGCCAGGATGCATTTCAAGGAGCATCCTTTACTGTGAAACTGCATACGACTACGATTTGGATATGAATCTCAAGTTAAGTACTACCTTTACATAGCTAGGTCGCACTATGACCTTGGATTGCACCTTAAAAAAAGAAACCCAACACTATTTTATTTAAATCGCTCAACTGTTACAGTCATATTTCAGACAGATTAGACAGTAATAAATAATAGCAGAGAATTAAAGTATAAATATGGCCTGTTAATATTAACAAGAAAATGCATCCTCCTTTTAAGATATTCTTTAAGTCTTCATTCTTCAATATATTAATTTTTCATACATACCTTGATATCCTTACCGTAAATCTCATTAGACTGACACAGTAGCTACCATTGTAGTCTTTTTTAAGACATTATCAAATGGCTAAGAATTGAAGTCTGTATCAGCATCATTTAATATATTACTCTAGTAAAAGCAAATTATTAACATAAATGGAAATAACAGTGGGACAAAGTTCAATCACTCTCAAAAATTAAAAAGGGATAACAAAATTTTAACAAACTATTAGATAAGGAGTTTTGATAGCTCAGCAAATAACACAACTAGGATATATATTTCCTTGAAATTAAACACCTTGAGGGAATTACTTCTGTTGTGTTGAGGGTTTTTTTCCAATATAATAAGATAAAAGTCTATGTATAGCTTATTGGGTAAAGCAATCTGACCTGTTAAGCTTTGTTAAGCTGCGGGTATCTGTGACCTGTTCTGCGCATGCCAGTAATCACCCTGCACAGTGACGTGCACACCCGGGCAGACCCCAGGGCATCCAGGAGCCCCATCCCAGGGGACCACACAGCCACCTCTAGCCTCCTTGGGTGGCTGTCCCCATGCCCCCAACACCACCAGTGTCTCCTTGCTGCAGGGCCACAAAGCCCAATTAAAAGACATACAGCTCCTGATCTTCCTCTTTGTGGAAAGAAGAAACTGAAGCCTGCCTGTCACACATATTGCTATTAACCTCAGATGTCCTTCCCCATACTATAACCTCCTACCTTGGAAAAACTGGTCAGTTTGTGTTGGCTGACATCACCAGGGCTCCCCGACCAGCACAGGCAGCCCCCACCTCACTTTCTATGGGAATTCACAGACCAGCTCCAGTGCTTTGAAGGGTTTTGCTGGTATTGGCTAGAACATGTTGGTATGCTCCAAAACATTTTATACCAGTCCTGTCCTTCCCTTTCACGACAGGATTTGACAGAATGGCTGCAATTCAGCCAAGACAAAAAAAATAAAAAGGGTGTTAACTTCAACAAATCAGTCCTTCACTTCCACTAGAACATCTGGGAATACCTCTCATAAAAGCCATTCCAAGAGCTCAAACAACTATAGAGTCAAACCTGACCTGAAATTATCTCAGTGGATGTCTGTGGCTTTTATATTTAAATACACTGCTATGAGAACCCAGAATTTGTATTCACAATTATATACACATTTGAAATAGGGGTTCAAATTCTTTAGCAAAGGAATTTTTGATTTCTTTTCTGAGCTTTACAATATGAAAGCTTAAAGAATTATCAGTATAGACACTGTAATCATGAATATTTACTTACATTTATAATCTATAATTTGTACAAAAATATTTATTCACATTATTAAATATTAAAATATCACACCCAAATCTTTTTGTAACAAATATACACAGTATATGAAATAAAAATACACTGTAAATGAAGATTAGTTGGGCATCATGCTTGGCTTCTGGACTGAACCATGTCATGAGGATCCATTAGCTGTTTCTTAATCCCAAACTCAAGACTATGAAACAATAGTTGTGACAATTTTGCCGGAATTTCAGAACTTTTTGAAGCAACTAAGCTTAGGGGCTTTCCAAAACATAAATGTTATTCTACAATAAAAGAGACTATCTAGTGCAGAAGAAATCTACATGAGAACGAAAATGTTATTGGAGGAAAAAATCACAATATCTAGTCTACAATAACCCCACACCCAAACACAATTCTTTTGTGTGTGCCTCTTCTTGTTTTTCTTTAATTCACTTTCAAAGTCAATGTGCATGTATGGCCAAGCTCTAGATACATCACTTTTTGATCTTGCTGACCTGACCAATACCTACACTGCACCGTATAAATGTTGTCATCTTCTACATTTTCTGAAAGATGTTATTAGCAAGGTAGCAACAGGAAGCAGAACTGAATAGGGACTTGATTGAGGATTTAAATGGTGTCTGTCAAACCAGCAATGTGACTAAATGGAAACATTTTCTAGTATTTCCCTAAGTGAAATGCTCCTTCAAACTATGCATTATTAAAATAATTTCTCAGCAACATTCATGTGCTGCAGATAACTACTTTCCTCACTAACAGGAAAGTTCTATTCCTTCAGAAACAGTTAAAAAAATATCCTTGTGTTTGGTCAGAAACGGGTCAAGAAAGGATTTATGGGCAAACAATGCATGGTAGTATCTCCTCTGCCCCCCAAGGATGTTGTAAAGTAATCAGGCAATATAAGAACCAAAAGACCAAGAAGAACGAACACAAATATTACTTATGGTAAGTCACAGTGGATCACACTCAGGTTCAACCTACCAGTGAGCACGGACTGTGAAGTTTGAATGATTTGTTCACTAGAATTTTAACTACCTTTTCTCAGAGGCAGAATTGTTATTTTCTTCACTCAAGAAAACGAGCAGTGGTCGCAAACTATGAATGTGTTTGCAGTGGAGGAAGCAAGTGACAACTAGCTTTAAGCATGAAGAACAGGACACAGTATTTTGCAGAGGGAAAAAATTATAATCATATATTTCACTGTGGGTCATTTGTCAGCTCACATCACAAACACAGGCAAATTCCCATTCACAGGGCTACAGAGGCTACAGGGAAGTGTTCCAGGACCAGCAGGCAAATTCAGGAGCCCAGAATTCAAGGCTTCATCCATAACTTTTCCATCGGGATGACTAACATCACTATCACCTTTTTCCAGGGCTAATTCATAGACATGATCTTTTAGCAAGGTTGTTGGTCCAAATGAACCTGTTGGATATCTTAATGTCCAGTAATAAAACAGCAGATCATAGTGATAAAATCCTAACAGCCTCTGCCTATCTGAGGCTGGCATAAACTATCATACTACTTGTTCTCTGGCGTATGCCCTTACCTGATGAATATGTGAAGATCATGCTAACATCTGAATCCCCATAAACATATAAAGAACAGGTGACATTAAAAATAAAAAGTAAATTACTAGTAAATAAATATAAAAGCCTCACTGGAAGTTTAAGAAAATAAATAAGCAAAGTTTATTTAAATCACTTCAACAAACTGAACAAGGGGGAAAAATTCTGAAGCACTTGTAAACCAGTCAAAGCCAGGAAAGCATCATTCTTTTCTCCTCTTTATACTGTTACAAGGTGGTGGTTTATGCACGGACTGTTAAGGGTCTGATAATTTAAGATCATTAAGTATTCATCTGCCATTTCAGCTTAATAATTTTGAAAGTGTCCAGCACCATCAGATAAGCAGCTGCTATTCAAATTCTACTTGAAATAGCATTACTTCTTAGAAATTCCTATATTTGGAAGGCTTCCTTAATAATTTCTTCATACAAATAGTCTTTTTTTATTATTATTTTACACAGCTTTGTCCTACAAAGATGAACTGCATACCTTTGTTATATATCTCGTTGTTTTGTTGTCTGAGTCAGACATGCCAGTCTCTAAAAATATACAGCTTATAGAGTAATTTTCAAAAGCTCAAGGAAAAGAAAGTAAGTAATGCATGTACTTAAATATACAAAAAAATTTATACAGTGAAACTACACAATTACATTCAAGGTTAGAATTAAGACCTATATTTCTTGAACATTGATGTCAGTGTTCAAAGATGTTATTTGACCTTGAGGATAAAAATAAATTTTGCAGTCCTGCATCATGTCCTCAGCTTAGTTCACTAAAGACATCTAAATGTTCTGTGCTCACATACCATAAAACAGTTCAACACAGATATTCCATATTAATTATATTTAATACTCCTAACTTCGATTTGTGGAGAGGAAAATTAGGTTTCCTGAGAGCTTCTTTAGCTACCAAACATCATCTTATTCACAAGCAACAGAGATGCTTACAGTGTTATATTTAGATAAAGTAGTGATGAGAACCCTCAGCATATTATTTGTAAAATTAAATCCCACTGAGGGTTTTTCTCTTGTTGCCATTACATTAATTCTATCTCAGGAACAACAATGGAAGATCATAATATGTGTAAGAGATAAAACAATAAAATATATAATGAAACACAATTTAGAATTCTATGTTTTCCACTTTTAAAATAATGCAATTTTTGTAGCTTCTGTGAACAGGGAGAGAAGACTCAAATATAAGCTTCTGAAAACCACTGAGATGATATATACTAGCACTGACTTTCAAGTCATTAATTCTCTAAAGAAACACCTAAATGCTAAGCTCAAACATCCTTTAAAAAAGGCAATGATTTCTCAGAGAAACATTTTATATAAGCTGTTAGCCTTTGATTTTTCCTGTTGTATGAAAATCCTGAGGTCCCCCTTAATTAATGATTACACACAAGACTTGGTGTACTACTCAACACTGGCAGCAGTCCATGGTGCCACCTGAAGTGTTTGCATTCATCTACTAAGGCATTTGGTTGTCACATTTTAGCTGACTCCACAGAACCTGCCTTCAGGAGCTCTAAATTGTTTTAGAGCTGCCCAAGAGGTTGCTCGCCGGCAACCTGATCCGTCTTCCATTCAGTGTACTCAGCAAAGCAAGTAACAACACCTTCAGTTCCCAAAAGCAATTTAATTTGCTATGAAGAAAACAGATTGTGCGTTCACAGGCTTAAATGGAAAAAAACTGATAGCAACTTTACACGATACTGTACAAGACCACACTTTAACCTATTATTTAAACTAATAAACATAGAGAATCCAAAATTTAATGTCTGTGGTTCCAAAGGAATTTGTCCTAAGAGAAAACAATATCCTTTGGCTGTCAGAAAGACCATTTTATAGCTAAATAAGTGTCTTATGTATATGCGAAAGGCCAAAACACCCATCCCACATCAGATTTGCAGCTATACTCTCAATAATGTCATTCGAAGTCTTGCCACTGACGCTAGCAGAAAGCAAAGCACTCCACAGTCCAGAATAGTTTCCAGAGAAAATGTACAGATATGAGAACGATCATTTATTATTAAGGAAATTAAAAGAACCGTTTCCTGCATCTATCCTCTAAAGTAGTTGGGAAAGCATCTTTGTGACAACTTTCTTTCCTTTGCTTCCTCCCTACAAGATTACCAAAAAATTCTGGCACTCTGAAAACAGAACTTCATTTGACATCATTTACGTTCTCACAGTCTAAACTAAAAATAAGTTAAATATTACACAGAAATAAACTCAAAGTCTATCACATTATTATGAATCAGAATAAATTAATTTTCTTTAGAGATTATTATTTCAATTGGTGTGAAAGGAGGTACTTGTAAACCAACTGATAAAATAAACTCAATGTACTGGAAGGAAGAGTACCTGCTTGCATTTAAGTTTAACACTTTCAGAATCCTTTTGTCAAATACCATTTCTAGTCAGTGTTACAGAACTGACTAATAAAACTAGAGACCAGCATTAAACTGTGTGGATAAGGAACTTTTCCAAATTTTATAACAATACATTCTAGCAGTTTAAAATAAATGACATTGCTAAAAAAAAAAAAAACAAAAAAAAACAAAAAACAAACAAACAGAAAAACCCCAAACACACAAACCCACAGCTACTGTAAACAGTCATCTTCATTCCATCAATGATATAAAAATTTAACTTTCATTCCCAGATAGCAAGGCACAAAAATTATTACTGTCTTTTCTACTGTTTACACACAAAGTACCAATGATTCTGCTCTGCCCATTTCCAAGTTGAAGCTGTGTGTCTACCTATCTCTCACAGAAAGAGAGCCATAAAAATATGACAACAGTTTATGGAAGACAGTGTCTACCTGAAAGCCTTCAATATGGTATTTAAGGAATCCAGTGGAAAAACCTCAATCATACAAATCAGAGACATAACAGCAATAAAATAAAAATCTACACCAGGATATTTAATTCATTCAGGTTTTGGTTCCTATGTTTTCTTGAAGGTAAAAATAATAATCACCACAAACAAAGGACAGACATCCTGAAATCAGTGTCTGTAAAGAGTAAAATTACCTCATTTGTAAGACAGTCTGTTTTCTTTTCTCCTGTTTCATGAGAAAATTTAAACATATTATTTATTTGGGCAATATGAATAGAGAAAGTGATTGCAATGGAGTTACATCACTAAAATACTCTGTGTGTTTATAGAATCAGCACAAGAAGAGTAAGTTAGTGATTTCATAGTATCATAGAATTATTACGGTTGGA
>VZTL01023742.1:13997-30304 GCA_013400535.1 Scopus umbretta | reverse complement strand
AGTGGTCAGATTGAGTTCTAGCTGGGCTTTTGCCTTTCTAATTTCCTCTCTGCTTGACCTAACAAGATCCTTGTACTCTTCTTGAGGTGTCTGTCCCCTCTTCCAAAGGTGGTAGACTTTCCTTTTTTTTGCTGAGTCCCAGCCAAAGCTCCCTGTTCAGCCAGACTGGTAGTATTCCCCGCCAGTTCATCTTACTGCATGTGGGAACAGACTGCTCCTTCTTGAAGAATGGTCAGCCTTCCTGGACCCCTTTGCCCCTCAGGACTGTCTCCCAAGGGACTCTCTCAACCAGTGTCTTGAACAGGCCAAAGTCTGTCCTCCGGAAGTCCATGGTAGTGGTTTTGCTAACCCCTGCCTCCTAACTTCACCAAGAATCAAAAACTCTATCATATCATGGTCGCTAAGCCCGAGACAGCCTCCGACCACCACTTCTCCCCCCAGTCTTTCTCTGTTTGTAAACAGTAGGTCAAGTGAGGCACCCCCCCCACCCCCAGTAGGCTCAGTTACCAGGTGTGTCTGGAAGTTATCCTCCACACACTCCAGGAATGTCCTAAACTGTTTCTCCTCTCTGCTGTGTTGTATTTCCACCAGACATTCGGTAGGTTGAAATCCCCCATGAGAACAAGAACATGTGAGACTTCTGCCAGCCACTTGTGGAATACTTCATCTACCTCTTCTTCCTGGTTGGGTGGTCTGTAACAAAATCCCAGCAGGATATCTGCCTTGTTGGCCTTTCCCTTCATCCTTACCTATAAGCACTCAACCCTATCATCACAGTTGTTGAGCTCTATACAATCAAAATACTCCCTAAAAATACAGAACCACCCCACCGCACGTCCTTCCTTGCCTATCTCTTCTAAAGAGCTTATAGCCATCCATTGCAGCACTCCAGTCATGAGAGTCATCCCACGATGTCTCTATGATGATATCTGAGTCATAACTAGCCTGTTGCACAATGGCTTCCAGCTCCTCCTGTTTGTTGCCTATGCCACGTACATTAGTGTAGATGCACTTTGGTTTGGCTATCGATTTCATCCCCAACATTGGCATGCCCCCCTTAGGGTCCTCTCTAGTGAGCCTGGTTATATCCCTATGTATTTAAAATTGCAAGAAATACCAGTCAAACATGAAACAGACCATAGAAAGCTATTTTGTAGGAAGAGGAAATAATTTGGGGCTAGGAAAAAGTCAAAGAAATACTGTTCATCTTGTTAATAAGTTATGGGATGAATAAATACTACTGTATTTACATTTTTTCTTTCTTATATATGCAAAACCATATTGCCTTATTTATTCTAGCATATCTTCTGGACTTCCACAAGCACAAAAAAAGTTGGAAGCATCTCAGAAAAGTAAGTAGTGGTTCATAGTTTTATCTCAAGCTGTTTCATTGTGTTGTCTCAGTTTAATTTAGTTTCTTGCTAACATTTTCAAAGAGCTTTGCTAAGAAAGTCTGCCCCATATAGTATACAGCAAACATAACCAGAGGAATGTAATTACACAAATGTAGTTAGAAAATGTTAGACATAACACAATGTGTTCAATCTTCTTGTCTCCGAGTATAACTGCAACTGATAGGACAATACAAAGAGTTCCTTGAATGCCATTAAATTCAAAAAAGCTCTCAGAATTCTCACACATCTCAGCTCCACTCACTCTATGAAGCACACAGTTTCAGAGTATAGCTAACAGCACAAACAACCTGTTTCACTTAATATTGTAACAAAATTTAAGACAAAAAAATAGAAAAGCTCTAAGCTAACATAGCACAGAAAGTTCAGACCTTATTTTGATATATGCCCATTCTCAAATCAAGCACCCAGACTAAAAATTCAGGATTGTAACTATCTCAGTCTAATTTCTGAGCTTATCTTAATAAGAACAAAAAAGGAATGAAAAAGCAGAATGAAAAATTTGCATATGTGAGAGCCTATCCCAGTACCCAAAAGCCATAGGAACAAATTACAAGTTCTCAGGAACTAGATCTACTGTTAAGTTCACCGCTATCTAGATCCCACGTGCTAATTAACTAAACAAAGTCCTTCAAGTAGATCAAGCCAATCAGGGAAGGATCTCAATAAGAGACTTCCAGATGCAGTTATAATGCTACAAGAAGAGTTTGAGCCCCTTTGTCAGGTAAGGAGAAGCTGATGGAGTAAGAGAGCACATAGTTTGGTGACAATTTCTTGATGTTTGTGAGGACTGACATAGGTTTCTTTTTCTTGCATTCATAGGTAACACTAAAACAAAAGGATGACTAGATCTAGTGTATGTAGAAACCTGTACCAGGAATCTCCTTCTCATGTCAGAACAAAGACACAAAGGTAGAATTATAAAAGGAAGACAAGGGCTACTGGGATTGTTGTTTCAGTTACCATATGCATAATTACCTTCCATCTGGGTAAGTGATATAGATACTTATGTGTATAGTTCAATTAAACTTGAAGTGTTCAAAAAGATTTTTAGTCCTCTAGGCATGATTGGGTCTCCTAAGGGACCTGAGGGGAAAGAAAATTTTTCTCTTACTAGAAAATACTTGTGTATCTCTGAGGATGTTAGCTGAAAGCAGAAATCTCTACTTATTAGAAGTATTGCTCTGAAAGAGAAAGCTATAGAATCAGGTACATAAACAGCTGATCTTGTGACCTCCGTGAATGCGGAGGACATCTTTACAAAACACATAAGTACTGAACTGACTTCTATGACGATCCAAGCAGAAATTTTCAGCTGGGCATTGTGTAGCAATGATGTAGTGAATGGTTGGAGCAGAATTTCAGAATGAAAATTATGTTTCCTAGCAGCAAAGCTGAGAACAAGTGCTTTATTTCAAATTATTCCAGTAACCACCCAGTCCGCAAGCTTACTTCACATGTACTTCACTACAGCAACATGGTTACTGGCTTTTTCTTGTTTAATAAACTTAGGTTTTGACACATCTCCATTTATGTTTCTGATGATCAGTGTGCATTGCTCCCACTTTACAGCAGTTTTTCTTTGCATCTCAATTTATGACCTGCAAGTAAGCAAGGAATCTGGGAAGATCATATTTTCAGCTATGCCCTGACTATAGATCAAGAGTTCATTTACTTTTTCTAGAACTCTGATGTTCAGAGAAATTTCTATGAGGCCCAAAAGCTTTGAGGGAGCCCTGGACCATAGCTGTGCATCCTTAACCAGGAATGGATGGTACTGGAGTGTGTTCTGGTTGCCCTGAAACTCTTAAAGTATGGATGACTTAATACAATAAAGGACTCTTCAGGTTTTATAATTCTTCTTGGTGTTTAAGTCCAAAACAAAAATCTATAACCTACTTATATGTTTCTGCTTCAGAAGGATTTTTTTTGTACAGAGTTTGAGCTTAGTTTCAGGAAGTGTCTCACACATTCACAATCAGTGCTGCACTGCTCAGGAGCATTCCTGGATTGCACTGTAATGCTTCTGCAGATGTAAGTGATAAATGGCCAATGGATTTTATAAGGATAAATAGAAACTGTTAGATCTACCATAGCATGAATGGTTAGTGGGAACTGTAAGAGAAATAAACAGTTGTAAAGAATCTACAGGATCAGTTTACAAGGCACTAAGTACCATATAATGAGTTTCAATTTGAACAGGACTCTACCTTGTTAGAACTTATAATTTGAGGATTTTCTGATATTCAAATTAAATTACAATAGCTGCAAGCAGTGTGCAGGGCTGTTAAAACTTACTCAGTTGCAAAGCCAGGGGATTTGATAATGTATACAGTTTTTCACTTGAGGTCAAAAATGCAATTATGAAAAAGTTCTGAACTGAAAAATAGTCTTGTCATCCGTTTTCATGAGAGATAAAAGATCACTTTAAGGTGAAGAGGTTACAGATAAGAAAGAAAATGAAATTTAAAAAACCCAACATGAGCAACAGTACAGCTGCTGAAGAATAGTAAGAACAAAATTAAATATTATAATTAGAAGGGGAAGTAATTCTGCCTTTACTAGAAATACGCTATTAAAGTATTTAATTCGTCTCCCAATTAATTCACTGGATGATGTGAAGATTATTATAGAGGTGATAAATCAGTAGATTAATATGTATTCAGCAGGGATACATGAAGTAAGACTGAATGAAACTCCCTAGTTCAATAGGAGACCAGTTAGCCCCTTTTTACTCTATAGTCCGGAGCAATGCATCTTCCTTTTACATGTAGTTCTAAATTATCATACTGTGTTAATAATTCCAGATCAAGGGAATATAATGATTGGAAACAGGCTTCTGGTGCAAGCAGTTTTAGCAATTATTCTACATATTTCTTCCTGAATTTTCTGAAGAAATTTTTAGGTATACTTTGGTAAATTAATTCTTACTAATTCTCTAACTAAAGGTGATACTGTCCCTAAACTTTCCTCAGCAGATGACATTGCCTTATATCTGGAGAAAAATATATCCTTCAGATTTGTCACATATTTGTCTTATTCCACTCATTCCATTCAGCTGTATTAAATGGCCTCAAACTTTGGAATTGTCGTTTGTTGCAAATTTCTCTTTGACAAGTGTCTTTTTCAGGAGCCTGGGAAAACAATTCACTATTCACATTGTTTATATTAGGAAGCCTTGCAATCTGGAATATTTAGGATAAATATTTAGGATAAATAAGGGTATGTGGAATAGCTGGGAGATGGAGAGGGAAAAAAAAAAAACAATCAAAAAAACAAACCCTAAAACATTTAGAGGTAGAAAAGAGATTTTGGGGTTTGTAATTTTTTTTAAATAAAAAAAATCCCATAGATAACAAATAACCATGTAGTAAAGAAATGAAGACCAGAAATAGGATACTCAGATATAAGGTGTATACAAACAGAAACATTTTTTTCTTATCCTTAGGAATTTTCACTTACACTGATATGTTTTGATAGAATTATGTTTTAAAGCAGAACAGAGAAAATTTTGCTTTTATTGCCCCTACTTGCCTCATTAAGTAACATAAGAATCTATGTCATGTGGCCAGAATCAAGCACATGGTCATGATGCTCCCTACACTGAAATTAAAAGTTTTAATTAAATTGAATTTAATTTGAATTTTTGAATTTAAATTTGATTTGAATTAAATTAAATTCCATTCAATTTGAATTGAATTTAATTAAAATTAAAATTACTTTTAAATTTGGTAAATTACAAAACTGTACTACATGAGGAGAAGGGTAAGAAAAATTATTTATCAAGGAGGCACAAATTCTACTTAGGTACAAAACAAATTGCAAAGGTCCTGCCAACCTCTAATTGCTTTGGCATGAAATGGAGAAGATCCGGATCTGTAACTAAGTGGTTTTACTCACTGTTAAACTGTAATTTGAGCTAATGTAAGGAATGTGCTTTAAATTAAGGTAGCACGGTAATGCATTATGTCTGGCCACACCTTAAAGGATACATGTAATTATAGTGAATCAGAGAAGGATTAGCATCTAGTGGATTTCTGTTGCTGTAGCTGTCCGTTGTGATTGAGTCTATACTGGTCAGTAATCTAAGATGAGCCAATGCACCATTTCTAAAATGCCATTTGTGATCTATACTATGGATTGTAATTGCAATACTAAGTGTTCAGGAGAGAAATTAAGTCCTTGAAGTTTGTCTGTCTGCAAATGGGGCAGAGAAGCAATCCCCAATAAACCTGACCAAATCAAAACCATAGAAGATGGTTTTTCAGGTCCTCATATTTCAGGGGACAGTAAGTCCACCAAGCTCTGTGCTTGACATACTCAACAACAAGATTCTTCCTGCACTTCTAGGTAGTGTCATGATTCCTTTCTCACAGTCATCACTTCAGACTATTCTCTACTCCAAAAGTAGAATAATGAGAAGGTAAAAAACATGCAGAAGGAAGAAGCTGCAGAAACAAATTCGATAAAGGGAAGATGAGACTGATACTGGAAGTCAATATTGGAGAAGATATTGGAAGTCAATGTCCAGGAATGGATGAAGGGAAGAGAACTGAAAAGTGAGATTAAAAGACACTGTTGGCTTTTAGCATGGCTGCCCAAAAGCCAGTATGATAAGTTCTTGTTAATGTTCCGTCAGAGTTTATCAAATGATCTCTTTTTGCTGAAATGGGGAGAGAAGGAGAAGGAATGGGCTCAAGACTAATGACAGAGGGTCATGGTGTTTTCTATGCCAAGCTACTTCACAGACTGGAAGTAAAATCATGGTTCCACTAGTAATTGGTTTAAATACTACTATTCAAACAATAGTGGCATCATGCAACAAGTGCTGAGTTCATTTTGGGGATATACAAGGCAAAGAATGACAACGTAAAGTATTTACCAGAAAGAATTCATAGCTGATCATCCCCTTTACCAGAAAAATCTAATTTGTCACATTTTATTTGTCTAAAACTGTATTCTATCTGAATCTCAAGCATTGCATACTGGGAAGTTTGGAAAGTAGATGGGAGATAATGAGGTTCAGCTGAGACTTTGAAGAGAGGAGACAGAAGTCAGCCAGTTGTATTGAAAGCTGAGTAATGTGTAAAGAGAAATTAACAGACCATTTCCTTAATGATCTGGTGTAGGATGATTGCTATTGATCAGATTCATTAGCAAAGTTGGTAAAAGTAGGAAAAGTATGTTAACTAATTTTACAACTGACACAAAGTTGGAAGATATCATTAGTACTGAAGAGTTAGAATATTTGACAGGAAGATGAGGATGACTAAGGAACAAAGAAATAAGAGTAGGATTAAAATAATCATATCAAAGTCAAGGTCTGAGCTGACAGTAATAGATGAGCCACTCTTTATTAGCAGCTCCAGCCTAGTATTGGCTTTGAGTTCATGGACTAGGACAGAAGGAGGAATTTGCTGTCTATTAACTGCTGAATAATTATGAGACAGCAATGCAACAAGTCTCTGAAGATTCATGTGAACCCTTTTCAGCTGAGATGGGGGAGTATCAACAGTCTTATAGATGGCTTTAGACTTTCTAGTGTACCATCCATAGTTTTGTAGAGGTAAGGAGAGGAAAAAGAATAAGGAAATATTCTTAGCCTCCCTTACGAAAGGAGTCCAAGACTTGGCTTTTTAAGCCAAACAAACAAAAACTGAAAGGACAGAAAAAATAAGCTGTGCACTGTAAATCACAATCATTCACTGACTATCAAAGACTGAATACTCTGATATTTCAGGCTGGTAACATTGGCTGTTGCAAGAAGAGAAAACGACATAACATTACTCCACGCATAATTCTGTGTTCCAACCAAGTATGTATGCCACTTCTCTTTGCTTGCAGCTCCACAGAGGTTTTTAATTCATCAGGAAAAAGAGGAGCATAGGAGAAGAACTACTTTAACTAGATTCTGGCACAAGAATAAGTAGGTATAAACTGACCATAAATAAAGTGACTCATGAAAATTAGAAGAAGGTTTTTAATCACCAAAGGGCTGATTCTGTAATGGTGTTTAAATGGCCACACTGAAGCAGAAAACCTCTTTCACTGAAAGGTCATACTTTAAAAAAAGTAAACAGCATATTTCATTTTCATACCAGGGAACAAACTTGATAAACTTCCTAGTTTTGTACTGTAATGAATACTTACACACAGCTGGAATTACTTCACAATTGTCTGTTTTCGTAAACATGGACACTGAACTGAGATCCTAAGGATTCGGAGGACATACATAATGACATACAGTCTGGTCCCTTGTGGAACATGTTACCACAAAAGCCATGTCATACTGGTCACTTACTGTTTCCAGGGCTGATTTGATGCTCTTTCCACTGAAACTGGACACTGGAGCTGTAAACATATGACATGCATACTCGATCAAAATCCCAAATACTAATGAAGTCAGAATTGCACATGGTTATCTGCAATTTATCTAATATCTGAGACACTGATGTTTTCCTTTTTCACTTCTGTGACAACATCTGTGAAAGGAGTAGAAAGTGGCACAAAGTTAAGCTGTTGAAAGAGAGTTTTAATAAATATAGAAGATGGTCTGATGATAACTTTTGATTGGAGATTTGCTAAAAATTAAAACTGGTCTTCAGAATTGCATTTGTCAATTCATTGAGATGTCATTGCACTACCTATACTCCTTTTGCAAATTAAAAACAGTTCTGCAAATGAAAGCAGATAGGCTGGGAAAAGACCTTTTCTGCTCATATCTTCTACAGCACAGTCATGATGACTTTCATACTCTTGACAGACTATCCTTAACAGTTTTCCTCATGTGTAAGTCTAGGATTATAAGTACCTGAGAAATAAAAAAAAACCCAAAAAGTTATTTTCCTTGCACAGCATCTGGATACTTTTTTAACAGGGGAAAAAAGTGGACAAGCGTCTAATTTTCTGCTTCTTCATGTAAAAACCTAATATATCCCACAAGATCACATGAGTTTTATGAATCAGGAGGATGTGTTTTTTAAAGATTATTTTAGGTGCATGTTTATATGTACAGGCTTTTCAACAACAACACTGAATGCTAGTAGTTTTTGCAATTTAAAATAAGCCAGCTGGGGAAAGCAGACTGATAATAATGTAAACCAATTGTCTGTTAACACACAATTGTGTGCAACAGGTTAGATTTTGAAAGAACGCTGAACATATAATAATCCTCTTCGAAAAACACTCCTCTGTTGGGGGATAGAGCAGATGCTGGATTGAGCACTGAAGCAAAAAGAAAAAAATCCATTGATTACTGCAGCTGATCCTGACATCGTTTTGTATACAGAGCTCTCCATGGCTTTGTAATAGTTCTTATCCACAGTTGCTGCATTGCTAAACTTGGCACTGAGCCCCATATCTGCAGATCCCAAAACATTAAATATTTAGGTTAAAATAAGTAAAGAAAAGAAAAGCTAGTCAAACAAATCCTGCAATCACTTGGATGAATACACTGACCATTTGTCAGTATAGTAAAAGCATTGTGTTCAGCAGCATTGTAGAATTATAGTAGCATTTTACTGATCCTTTTAACTAGTCTTTGCTCAGTGACAGAAAGATACCTGAGCAAACATTTTTGCCAGCTGTAGTATTATGTGATAGATAAGGCAAAATAAGATATCTATTTACTTACAGATAAGGGATTTTTTAAAAGAGGCAAGATAATAACTGCAGGTGTGATTTTGTAAGAAACGGTAGTGAAGCATTCTGTATTTGGAGAAAAATCTATAAAAGCACTGAGGAAAACTGTACTTGGGACAACTAAGAGTGTAAACTTCAGAAGAAAGCACAGTGGTGCACAGGGGCTGTGATCTCTTCTAAGCTGTGCTTATGACAGTTGGTGCCATAAGGGAGAACACTTGTGATCCCATAAATACCATTTCCCAGAAGGATCCTGACAAAAGTAGGAGGCTTCCTAGTTGAAGTGATGTAGCCATAAAATATGTTAATAAGTAATTAGCAGTCTTTCAGCATTCTGCTAGGGTGCCAAGATCTCTAAGGGTAAATTATTATGGGATTACAGATCCAGAAGATTTGAGAAAGGACTTAAAATATTTCTTGTGGTGCTTCTTTAACAAAACGTGAAGCTGGTGGTGAGTTAACATGTAACTTGAAATAATACATGACACTGTCTTATTGTACCATGTTTTCAGCCTTATAGGTATTGTGCAAAGTTAAATGACTTTTCAGTTGTGTAATAAAATAAAAATATCTTATTGAATCATTTGGAGAAGAGGTGCTCAGATTTGCAGTGGTATCAAGTTCTTATCAAGGAAGTAGATGCAAATAACTTGGATTACAATATTGCAGTATCACATGTTGTGAGTTTACTTATGCTGGGCTCATTTATGAGAGTCTTAGTTCCTCCTTCCTAAAATTTGTGAATTAAAAGATCCATTTTCTTTCCATCTAAAATCTCTGAAAATATAAGAACAATAGTAAAAATCTCAGGTGATGATTAAGCTCTTTCTCTTTTTGGTACTTACAGAATTTCTTGTGCATTTTGACCAACGAAATACCCATGGAACTGATTACTTTTAAAAAGTAACAAGAATGCACTGAGAAGCAGACAAAAAGTTTATGTGAGGAGAGTGGGAGAGAAACCTAATATATATGGAAGTACAAAAATCCTGATTCACCACTTTTGGGTATCATGATGAAATACCATGTATGGAGTCCTTGCGATTAGCCAGGATCAAGCTGGCTGTAGGACCAAAGCAGTATATCTGTATATGCGTGGTCCTGTGTCTAAGTAAATCAGCCTCACTGAAAACATGTTTATTAGTTCAGTTTTAAAGAGTCTAACTAATCTGACACCAGAGTGTTCCAATTCAAACCAGTACCTCTGCACAGCACTGCACACAACTGTGGGAAGACAGCAGATACATGAATGGTGGGCTGATTGCCTCTGCACTACTTCTACTGTACAAAACACTTGTATAGCCTGTGTCATTGTTTTTATTGATGTCATTCCTTTGATTTTGTTAAATGGAGATAAATTGTAGAAAGATGCAGGGGAATGAAATCAGAGATATCGAGAAAGGGATATTTCTATAGGCAGCAAAATGATGGAATTGGAGGCAAGGCAATAAAATGAGGCTAACACATAGAGTGCAATTTGAAAGAGATTTCAGTGAAAAAAATGAGATTTTGATAACACGAGAATGTTCACCAACCAATTTTGATTTCATTGAACTGCTCTTCTTCCCCCAAAAATCACATGAAAAAGAAGCAATTTCAAGTGAAATATTCCAGAAGTGTATTTGAAATCATTTTTATGAAATTACCCTTAATACAGAAAAAGCTCAATTTTCAGCAATTTAACAATTAGATTAATTGAAAATATAGCAAAAATTCACTTTCTGTTCCACCTAAGTATGGTTTCTGATAACACAAGCAAAAATACTATTTGTTTAGTCCTACTTAGGATTCATGTCTGTGAACTAAAGGCAAATCATTTAATTTTTTCATTTGCAACTGCACATTAGGAATATTACTTCTGAATTCCACAAGGTTGTTCAGAATGTGGACATCAGTGAATGCTTGGCTATGGTAGCAAGGTATGAGGAACTGTGAATCAGCTGGGAGTAAGGCAATCTAAAAATAGCATTCTATGTGATAAGGTAAAGAAGATAATTAAGTTTTCAACTTTCATAAATGTAATCATGCTGATCTTTTATGTCCTGTTTAGATTGCCACTTATTTAAGAGGTATTTTCATTCCTCTAAATATTGCAAATCATGATAAAATGCTTCTTATGGGAAACAAAGTAATCCTTTGAATGAAGGTATTAAGCAGCCCAACCAGCAATGTAACATGTAGCAAACTACTACTGTATCACATATGGGCAATAATGCAAAATGAACTGATGGGATAAGACCCTGGGTACTTTTGGGAGCACTGTGATTTAGCATTTGACAGGCACACGCTATGCTGTTTGCTGACTTTGGCAGTACTTTTATGACGTGTCATGCCAATAAAGCTACAATGCTAATGAACTTGTCTGAACATGAAAACACATATCACTTTGTATACTATTATGCTAATTTATGAAGACCGTTTTTTAATTTGCTTTTCCATGGGGTGAAAACAACAACTTCAGCCACTGGCCCTAGCTGACTGTCTATAACAACTCATGAGTGTTTATTGGACAAACCTATAACCATCAGTCAAGTGGTAACTTATCAGCTGGGAGAAAAATGTTCATTTTGTATGAAATACTCATTTCCTCTTTGCTATTCTTCTCTTCTGTCCTCCTCCTTATTACAGTTATCTTAAGAGTGGATCATAATTCCAAACAGTTACCATGCCTTGTCTGTTTTCTAGATAGGAAATCCAGATTTCATAAGCTCACTACTGCTTTTATGAACCTAGAGATTGACTTATCAAACATCATGAGTTAGTTAATAAATAGAGGAGGACAATAAATATACCTATGACCTTCATTGATAAATTTTTGTTGCTTCCTAAAATTTGATGCTGAAACCACAGATATTGTTCAGGCTCACAAAATGTGTACTCACCTCTGAGCTTCCATTATGTACTTGCTAACAGTCTTTAACAATATTATATAGCCTTAATTAAATCCTGATGTTATTAAAGTTCCCAGTGGCACAATCTAAACTTTCTATTGCCTCTTCTGCTTAATTTAGGGATAATTTCTGTCCTTAAGTTGGTTTCAGAATTATGAAATAGTGCAAAAAGGTTTGTACTTGGAAAGAAAAAAAAAAATCTTCCCAATAAACTGCATTGTATGCTCACTTATTCTAACCTTAAATGTTCCTGTTATGAGCAAAATGACACAAGAGGACACATGAATATGTAAAAATATGGATTATATCATAGTATGTGAGTCTCCTTTTTATTTTAATTTGCTATAATGTCTAAAAAATTATATTTATTAAACTTGAGCCTGTTCTTGATATATTCAATGTTAGTTTACTCATTTCATTTTTGGATATAGCCACTGCCTTTTGTGGAAAACTATATGTAAGTGAAAAATTGTAATACTTTAAAGTAAAACAAGAAAACCACTTTTGCCAAAAGGTCTGTAGGTATAAGTCATGCAAGAAGCTCTAAAACTCTGTTGCCTGCAAGGGTAAGAATCTCTGAACTATCCTGACTGGAATAGTCAGGATATATGAGTTATATATAAGTTCAACGATACACATAGATTTTTGTCTTCTAATCAATGAGACTTACTGGCTATGAAACACAATGAAACCAATAATCATTAACAACACAAATTCTGACTGCAGCTAATGAGAGGAGAGTCATACCCAGGCATTCTGAAAGGCCTGATTCAGTGTCCATGTATCTATTTTTTGAGAGGCAGTATGATTCAGCTGCAGTGGTCAGTTCATAGTAGTATCAAGGAGCACTGAGGCAAGTCCTACCAATCACAGGGAATCATGAAGCTGACAGAATGGTTTGCTTATCTGTTTTACTTATAGATAAGGGATCAAACAAACAAACAAACAAAACCAAAAAAACCCCAAACAAACAAAAACACCAAAAACCAAAAACCCAAAACAAACAAACAAACAAAAACCACCAAAAAACCAAAAACCAAATAACACAAAAGCCATGTCTCAGTAACATGATATGACTCAAATAGGAAAAAAAATCCACCTCAGAAGTAATAATATGCCATGGGAAAAGAGTTCCAATATCATTCCCCTGCTACTGATCTCTTCATCCAATAAAACCAGGAAAAGAATAAATGTTTCTTTATAGCTCAAAAGAAAACAAATGTTGTTATAGTTATGAACTGTAGTTAGACATATTACCTTTGGATGATGTCTCTGACTTTCAGTAAGATGTGCTTGAGTGTCCACACTGATTCTTTTTGCATAGAAAGGACTGGAATGCACTGTCATGATGAACTGACAATATTAGAGACTAGCAAGAGCATTGATTGAAGAATAATAAACAAAATTCCAGAAAGGGTTCCAAAGGACACAGATATATACAGCTGTAACATTAAACCTGGCTATCTCTTTCACTGCTACCACATGCCACAGGTGTGGAATAGGTAAAATTATGTAGTGAGGGAGTGATGACAGGTCTGTACCCATACATCATTCCTATTAAATTGCATATGTGCACCTTTTATTTATTTAGGTATTTTTGTTATTACTCTTGGATGCGTTTCAGCAAGTTAGAAATTCTAATTGACTTAATGGAAACATTCTGAAAAAAAAAATCTGTTCTGAGAACATTTTGCTTACGTGTATGACATTTGCCTGTTTTTCTTCTTATTAGGACTATTTGCATGAAAAATGGAGAACACAGAAGTTCATTCGGTTCCAACATCTATTTCCCACCTGAAGTCAGAATCAATTCTGTATCAACTAATTGAACTTCAATGGATTTTATGTAGATTTTATAATTACAGAAGTGCACTACTTGATGCAGGAGAGAAGGTGAAACTGGCTAAAAGCCAGTTTAGCACTCTCCTGCTCATAGGCTAAATCCCAGTACAAGTTAAAATAGCCTCAGGCTTTCTGTAACTTGTACCAGATGGTAGAACCCCTTAGAGGCAATTACATTGGCAGGGATGACTGGAGCATGGTATGCTCCAAGTATAGTCCTTCCTGCCCCAGTACATTTCCAATAAGCATTTCCTTAGCCAGGCTGCTGCAATGACAGCTTTACATTGCTCAGAGATTTCTCCCATGTGGGATAAATCCCCAGTTATTCAGAACAGGTCTAATTCTGCCTAGGACTGCTAAAGCAATACATGGCCAACTTGGCTTAGATTAACAATAGGCCCCATAGTCATAGCTAATGAATAAGCAATAGTCCAGTTCTGTATGACATCAGTTTTGTGTAGGTTTTTTTTTAAATGATTCTATTTTTTCTCCATAGTTGTAACAGTTCATACTTACAGATTATCTGTATGGAAAAATGATTTCTGGTACCTATCATAAATTGCTTTTCCTTTAATTGCCATTCATACCCACTTGTCCAATTAGCAGTTATGCTGGAAAAAAACAAGTCCCCCTCCTGAAACTTCAGGTTAGCATTCAATACAGCATTTTAACAGCCTGCATTCTCACATCTAAGCTATCAGCCTGTCCTCATAGCTCATAACCTGTAATCCTGACATCAGTCTCAGTGCTCAGTTCAATTACTATAGCTCTGTGTTCTGAAAACTGGAAGAGGCTCAAGGGAAGTTTGTGAAAACTTGCAAGTTTCTCATTCATTTTCATTAGAAATCTGGTAAGACACAAATTTCCTTCAGATGTTCTCCACATTCCTCCTACTCATCAGTGAGTACTGAATAGCGTCTTTAGTCAATGTGGTTAAAAAATTACAGAAAACCACTCTGATTGTGTTATTGATTTCTATAGGTCGGCACAAGCCCTGCACACATTTTTAGATTCCTTTCAGGAGTGCCTGGTGATTTTTTTTTACTTTAATCTAGTGTGAACGTATGGCTCCAACTCTAAAAGTTCTAAAAGGGTGCTCAACAGAGTCTCCATTTTGTGTATGGCAGGTTCACAGTCTCTTTCTGGATCAGAAGATTGTACTGCAATAGTTATTTCTACATAGTGGCCCTTTCAGAAAACAAAAAATGCAGGCTGAGAAGCAATTATGGGGTATAGATTCTGGCATCTGAGAACAACATGTATTTTAAAATGGTGATTATATCTGAGATGAAAAAAACTTAGGAAAGTTTTGCAGTATTTCTTTAAGATCTCATTTCCCCTGAGAATTGCTCCATAGCCATTGACAAAATATACCTTCTCCCTAGCATCCAAATATTCTTCCCTGAGCTATAGGGCTTAAAAGAGCAAAACCAGAAGGGTGATTCATATATTGAAAATCTGATATGAACTGACATGGATGGGGTTAAAACCACACTTCTACTTTAGAAAGTAGTCCCCCCGCTACCTGTAGCTTACCACGATCAGCAGTGAGACCTGATGACAGGCCATCTACACAGCTTGAGTCCTTGAGAAAGCAAGTTGCCACAGTTTCTGAAACAGAGCCTATGCATCGTCTTCATAAATGTCTTCAGGAAAATTAATTACTTGGCATCCTAAAAGCATCAGATTGCTTTTTGTGACTGAAGTCTCCGAGAAGCTGACAGAGAAAGAATATTTTCTGGAAAGTGGGGCTTTTTTCTCTATCTGAGTTCAGCAAGGTACCTAGCTTTGGTCTCTGAAGACTTTTTTTGCTTTGGTCCATTAAGTGATACAGCTTGGCATCAATCTGAGGCTTTATTGCCCTATATATTTTCATAATCTTACAGTATAATCTTACAGTGTTTCAAGAAAACACACCGGACAACTTGTTTGTATTCCACTGTTTCCTGGCCTCCCTGATACATTCTGTACAGTGACAAAATCAAGTCTTTACCTTTGTTAACATCATGGGTTGCCACCTCATCATGAAACACTGATTTCCCCATTTCTTTATACTTACTATATTATACACTCAGCATTGACATACACTAGTGAAGCCAGTGTTGTCTCAGCTTCACTTTTGGACAACTGCAGCAGAGTTATGGTCATTTGCAGATCAAGCAAAGAATACTGAAAATGTATAATTTGCCAAATACACAAACTGAATATTTTACTTCCAACATCTATTTTTAAAAAAAAAAATTTGCCAACAGTTATTATAAACAGTTACATCACTTACTACTCTTTTACTTGGTTTCACAATAAAGGTCTAAAAGAACCTCCAACCCTGCAGACAAGTAAACAATTTCAACTAGGACTGGCTAACTGTAAAGAGACATTAAATAAAAAAGTTAATATTGCTAGTGTAATGTTTTCTGAATGGTAAGAAATAGGTAAAGAAACCTACAATGTTTCTGGAAAAGTACACTATATGAAGGAAATACATATGTTACAAATCTTTTTTTTTTCTTTCTTTTTTTTT
>VZTL01023742.1:2277-13963 GCA_013400535.1 Scopus umbretta | reverse complement strand
TTTTTTTCCCTCTCCAAAGTTCAGATCTGTGGGATCTTATGTATCATTCTCAGTTTATTAGTCTATAACTTTATGATATTTTAGCAGCTTGGCAAACTGAAATGTAATAATGTTGTAAATTGTATTGACAGCCTTTTCATTCCTAAGCCTCATTTTTATTGTACCTGTATATTGTACAAATTGGCACACAAGATCCTATTAGATTAGACAGCTAGATTGTTTGACATTCAAAAAATATTAGAAGTCACCGTATTTTGATGAAGGTCAATCAATACCAGTTTGCTAGAATATTCCTAGTACGTACTTCTCAGTTTTCAGCCCTTTATGTCCTTTTTTTGAAGAAAAAAAAAAATTAAAATATTGAGGACCACATTTTAAAATAACTTGAAAGCAGTATGTTTGTTATAATTTTGACACCTATTAGAAGCCTGCAGAGTGATGAATTCATCCTATGCAGTATCATAAAAACATCTCGGTCATATCATCATCATTACGACCAACATTTTTCAGGGACTAAATACATTCTTGTCATTAAACCTTTAAATCATAATACTATACAGGAGGCATGGTTTTGAGTAATAACTGTTGATCACTGGTAGTGAGCTGATGATCATTGTTAGAGAACAACCAACATATGTTATTTTATTATTCACAAATGCTAACAAATTTCATAGTCTGTGTTACTAAAATAAAGCTAAGCTCAGTCTTTAAAAGCAAGACCAGTTCTCCCCAAGGTATCCACCCCTGAGAGTGCCGAGGGAGCTGGTGGAGGAGATTGCCAAGCCACTCTCCACCATTTATCAGCAGTCCTGGTTAACACGGAAGGTCCCAGATGACTGGAGGCTTACCAACATGACACCCATCTACAAGAAGGACAAGAAGGAGGATCTGGGGAACTACAGGCCTGTCAGCCTGACCTCGGTGCTGGGGAAGATTATGGAGCGGTTCATCTTGGGTACGCTCAATGAGCACATTCATAACAACCAGGGAATCAGGCTGAGTCAGCGTGGGTTCATGAAAGGCAGGTCCTGCTTGACCAACCTGATCTCCTTCTATGTCCAGGTGACCCACCTAGTGGATGAAGGAAAGGCAGTGGATGTTATCTATCTGGACTTCAGTAAAGCCTTTGACACTGTCTTCCACAGCATTCTCCACGAGAAGCTGGCGGCTCATGGTGAAGGTAGGTCTACTCTTCACTGGGTTAAAAACTNGGGTGTAGTGAGAAGGGTGTTGGTCTCCTTGCCCGAGTAACTAGCAATAGGACAAGAGGAAATGGGCTCAAGTTGTGCCAGGGGAGGTTTAGACTGGATATTAGGAAAAATTTCTTTACTGAAAGAGTGGTCAAACATTGGAACCGGCTGCCCAGGTAGGTGGTGGAGTCACCATCCCTGGAGGTTTTCAAAAAACCTGTCAATGTGGCACTTCAAGACATGGTGTTGTAGTCATGGTGTTGTTGCATTGACGGTTTGACTAGATGATCTCCAAGGTCTTTTCTAGCCTTAAAGATTCTATGATTCTATGATTCATTAAATATTTTGAATCCAAATATGACATTAACAAGCATAAATAAAAGCCTTGTAGATTTTATTTGTTACATTATCTTGATCCTTGTTTTATATTACTGTGATCCTTTCCTGTTAAGGTGAAATTGTTAAAAAGAGTGAACGCTTAAATGTAGAGTTCTTCCTGTGCAAAGGTTGATAGATTTTCATATTCAGGATTAGCAGGCATCTTGCTTTCTTTTTTTCTTTTGAAAAACAATCTCTCATGATAGATACATCAATAACAAGGATATTTCTTAGCTGTGAACTTTATTTTCCAATTACAAAAAAAAGTAGTATTTCAAGGTCATAGAGAAAGGATACAGTAATATAACATAGGTGGACTGGATACAAGGCAACTCGTACAAGGTAACTATGAATTTTTATTTCTGCAACTAGCAATTGTTTGTCTACTTACAAGCTCCACATGTAATCAATAAGCATCTGCAAGTGTTGTAACACGTCTTAAATCTCCCTTTACAGTCTTTGTTCTGTCTCTTAGAGAACCCATTTTTAATAAAAAACCATTGAAAAAATACACAGATATTTTATGTTGAAACTAAATGAACATTTTTACAGTCTTACCAAGGTGTTCACACAGTTTTTGGTTTTTTTTTCCCTTGATACCAGGTTTTAGAAACATAAGTTTTAAGACAAAATGAGCATGACTTGTATAAGTTAAAGGAATCTTAGTCATGAAGAATAATAATTTCACAGTCAGCTGGAGCACTTTTTTTTTTATTATTATTTCACATTTAAGTGAAGAGAGTTTCTCTGAGAAAGAATCTATGTAGACAGGGTGAACATATACACTTTGACTGTAGTGGAGGAAACTTGAATGACCTTTTACCTCTTTAACTTTAGCATGGGATGGACATTTTTGTGGGATAACAAATTCTATCCTCTTACCTTCCCACTAATTTTTCTGAGCAAGGGAGACATTTCCAGAGTGAAGTCACCAAGGTAGTCCAGCTTCCTTCCATTTCTGATAGAAAGCTAAAAGTGGGAGGGGATGGAAGGAATGTAGGGGACTGCTGGACAACTGCCCTAGGACACAACATGTCAGGAGACCTGATTTCTTGAATTTATGTTCTTATTTTCTCTTTGTGAAGGGGCTTTTCTTTTTAGTCTCTCTTTCTTAGGCTTTGACTTAGTTCCT
Organism: Scopus umbretta; assembly: GCA_013400535.1. Lineage (NCBI taxonomy): Eukaryota > Metazoa > Chordata > Aves > Pelecaniformes > Scopidae > Scopus > Scopus umbretta. The sequence continues at coordinate 11,263 of VZTL01023742.1, read as the reverse complement.
CCACAGTAAACAACCCCTGGGATGGCTCCCTGTCATCACCTTAGTCTTTTCCTTCCCTCTTCGTATCATTATTATAGCTTTTTATCCTTCATCCTGCTTTTCTTTTAACCCAAACCCTTCATCTTTATAAGATATACTCAGAACATAAAGCTTGCACCACAGAGACTATTAGTCCCAGTTTATATTTTGGCTCAACCTGACTTTCTGACTTCCTTTTCTCTCCTTTAAAGACTACTTTTCTCCTGCTATACAATTTCTACAATGCTTATTTGTGCATTAAAATCTCTAAAATATTTTTCCAATTCTCTCTTCCTGCTGAAAGGGACAAAGTTGAAGTGGATCAATGCTAAAGGGTTATGATAGTATCTCAGCATCAATAGATATGCATTTTCTTTCTCAGCCATAAAGCAGAACTATACAAACTTTTTTTTTTTTTCACATAACTTACTTGAATATCAAATTATGATATAAACCACACAGGAAATTGTACTGAGGCATTTACCACACCTGCATTTAGAGACAGCATGGTATAGTCAACCACAAACCAGGTTTCAAGTTTTCAGTAAAGCTTAATTCCACCTAAAAGCACATTTTTGCACTGTGGTTTTCAAAGATAATATATATAAGGTACTTTCTGTTCTGATTCTCAAGTGATATTCTGCTTAGCATCAGTATTTTTCTCATTAGTTGCAAGTTTAGAAATTGCAAGAACCTGGCCTTCCATAGGTTCTTGCAGACCTATCAAATTGGTTCACAAACCATGCATATCCTCCTCTACTCCAAAGCTATATTTCAAAAATAGAATGAGGTGTAAAGTTAAAGAGAGCAAATGAGCAAGCAAGCAGGAAGTGAATGTTGTGAAGGAAGAATGGCATGACAATTAGAGTGCAAGAGTACACACAAAGGTTTACATTAATTTTCTTCAAATCTGACAAAGTACATGTACATGTTTTTGTATTTACCTGGCTGACTGCATTTACAAGTATTTCCCACACTGTTACATTCATTATTTGACTACTATAAAAAAATCCCATTCCTGGTGTGTAAAGCCGCATGTGGAGTTTAAAAAAAGGATGTTTGCATCAATATGCAGAGCTCATGGTTAAGAATCAAGAGTTCCTATTGTTGTGGTTTAACCCTGATTGGCAACCAAGCACCACACAGCCACTTGGTCCCCCCCCCCCCGCCCCGGCGGGATGGGGGAGAGAACCAAAAAAACAAAACCTAAAACCCGTGGGTTGAGATAAAGACAGTTTAATAGGACAGCAGAGAAAGAGAAAATAGTAATAATAATAATAAGAGTAATAATAATAACAATAGTAATAATAATAATAATAAAAGAATATACAAAACAAGTGATGCACAATGCAATTGCTCACCCCCCGCCAACCGATACCCAGCCCATCTCCGAGCAGCTATTGCTGCCTCCTGCCCAACTTCCCCAGTTTCTATACTGAGCGTGATGTCAGGTGGTATGCAATAGCCCTGTGGCCAGTTGGGGTCAGCTGTCCTGCCTGCATTCCCTCTCAGCTTCTTGTGCACCCGGCAGAGCATGGGAAGCTGAAAAGTCCTTGACTATACTAAACACTACTGAGCAACAGCTAAAACATCAGCGCATTATCAGCATTGTTCTCATACTAAGTTCAAAACACAGCACTATAGCAGCTACTAGGAAGAAAATGAACTCTGAATTAAGCTGAAACCAGAACACCTATGTATAACAATTTATACTGGATGGTGAGGCAGTGAGAGAATACTGTCAGTCAAGGAGGATTTTTGAGATTAGGTCATTCTGCAACCCCTTGCCAAACAGGCAGGAATCTAAAAACAGTAGCTAAAAAAAATTATTTAGAATGTATAACCATTTTGGTATTAGAAATATTCAAACTTCATCTTCTTAACACATTAAGTTTCTTAATCTGTGAGCAAATGGTTGGTTCAGGTAAAATAGTTTACAACAGTGACCTTTTAGACTAGTAGTAGCCTGTTGGGGAATGTCTTCAGTTCCCTCAGTCTTTCCATCCTCCTCTGCCAAGATTTGCTTGATTTAAGAAAGCAAAAAATTCCAAATCCTGTTGATTTCTCTATGTTTTAATATCTCTTCCTTCCTATTGGAATAGCTATATTAACTTATTTTTCTGTTTAGCTGGTAAATTTTTGGGTTTGTTGCACCATCTTTTTTACTAGGCTTCAGGAGAAAAGAAGGTTCACACACCAAGAAAATTTGCTCTGTCACTCACAGGCAAAAGATCTCAAAATTCTCTGTAGCCTTATGCTCTTATAAACTCCTCTTTGCTCTTTGCATTTGTCTCTTTCTGGCCTACAAAGAATGATAAAGGTATGGGTGTGACTATTTCAAATTCAGAGACCTGGAGTCAGGTGTCTGTATTTTCTCTGAACTCTCCCTATAGTCACCCCAGAACTATTCAATATATTGTCTAGAACTATTCACTCCATCAGTGGAGCTTGGAGATTGATTCAACTCACCCCCAATACATTTCAGTTTCTACAATACAGCTCAGTTCTCTAATGACATGCGTCTTCTGTCACCCTGTCAGCAGTTAACATCAGTGAGGACAACCTGCATCATGAGATGCAAGGAGTTTACATTGATGGAGATGCAATGAATCTCAGGTCAGCTTGCTCACCTATTATATCTCACCAATTGCTATCTTGCTTATTAAGGGTGGAGTATGATAAAAGGAGACACTTCCTCTCCTGAGGAACACTAAATCCAAGGAAAATCTATAGTATTTTTAACTTCCAAAACCTAATGACTTTTAAGGTTAGGATGTAGGCAATGCTAGGTTGTGGCAAAAATGGAGGACGCTCAGTTTATCACACAGAGAATTACAAGAAATCTTATGTGCACCACAAGATTGTTTACCCAAGGAGCATGTTTTGCATTTCTGTGTATGGTTCAGGGAGCTCCTGGCACTGTAAAAAAAGAGGTGAGAGTGTCCAAACCAAGACAACAGCAAAGAGAAACAGAAGTTCATGGGTGGGACCTACAAGAACACTGTAGATGCTGAATCATCACCTTGTTCATAAGCCTTTGCTAAGTAACTGTTATTACCAATGTCAGAGAGAATACAGAGCTAGACAGACTTTTGGTTTGATTGTATAGGGCATCTCTTATGTGCTTATGGTTACCTGAGATGCTTGGACATATCTTGGCCTCCACCTGCCAGTCTATAAGAGTTCCCATACACCCTGTAGATGTCCTGAAGATATTAAGGTTCTCAAAGTGACACTACACCACCCACGTAGTGCATTCAGACCACTGAATTTAGCCTTTGCTGGTTGAGTAGCTCTGTAGACTTCAATGACTGTAATTAGCTATATAACCAGGACTTAACTGGTTCCTTGAACAGAGGTGTCTAGTGACATTTTAGATGCCCTAGACAATTCCAAAAACTGTTATGTTTATAACATAGGTTTGATGTCCTGTCACACCTGACAGCTCTGTGTAGATGTTTTAATACCCTAGTGCATCTCAAATGTCATGGGAGGTTTAGTTATAAGCCAAATGAATCAAGATGTCACTGAGAATAATGAGATTTAAATAAGAGGAGGTAAATATACACAGATGCTGAGAACGAGGTTTGCTCAAAAATGGATGGCTGCTGCCATTTCAGATGTTCTAGACTATCTGAAATATATTCATAGGATAGGCAGATTTAACAAATGACTTGTGCTCTTCTTTACCAGTAGTTGGTAGTTAGGTGTGATACCCTAAAGCATCCCAAAAGACACTGGAGACCAGACTTTGTGTAACCTGTTGAACCTTTGAACTATGTAGATAAATAAATTCATGTTTCTCCCACCCTGGATACTCAAGTCCTCCTTATTTAGACAAATTTATTTTCTACATACAAAAATGCTGAATTAATTTTAAGGTTTTAAGACATAAAACCCTTTTTATGTATAACAAATTTCAGTGGGGAAACACCTCCTGAGAAATTATTATCTTTAAATTAAAACTGTAACCAATACCTACAGAGAGTCCAGATACAGAGCGTACATGTGCATTTACATGTGTGTGTGAGGATTTTTTTAAGTTAGTATATACACATAGACAGTAGACTTGAAACATACTTTCAGAAAGGAGCACAATGAGACATCTGAATCACTTACCTACTCTACAACTACAGGATCCTATTCTGTACCATTTTCATAGGACACCATCATATTTATACTGATTGAAATCTCTTCTGTAGCTACTATGCAGGATAAATAAGCATTGTAAATTCAGAAACTTATTAAACTAGTCTTTGCTAGTGATTTTTTTTTTTTGTTCCATTTATCACAACATTTATAACTTAAGCGTAAACAGAGACTTTGTGACACCTAATCTGACTATAATATGAACATTAAAGTACATATTTGCAAGGGCAGGCTGTGAAAAGAATGGAAGAGGTTTCGCCTTATTTGTGGGGGGTGCCTACATCCATTCTGAGGTCTGGAGTTGTTGTGGTTTAGCCCTTGTTGGCAACTAAACACCACACAGCCGCTTGCTCACCCTCCCCCGCACTGGGATGGGGGAGAGAATCAGAAGGGTAAAAGTAAGAAAACTCATGGCTTAAGGTAAGAACAGTTTAATAATTGAAATAAAATAATAACAATAATAAAAGTAATGCTAATAGTAATAAAAAATGTAATGAAAAAGAGAACAACCAGAGAGAAACAAAACCCAGGAAGGAGAAAAAAACAAGTGATGCAACCGTTCACCACCTGCCGAACGACACCCAGTCCATCCCTGAGCAGAGATTGCTACCTCCCAGTTTATATACCGAGCATGATGTCATATGTTATAGAACACCCATTTGGTCAATTTGGATCAACTACCTTGGCTGTGCCCTTTCCCAGTTTCTTGTGCACCTGGCAGAGCATGGGATGCTAAAAGAAAAAGTCCTTGAGTAGTGTGAGCACTACCTAGCAACAACTAAAACATCAGTGTCTTATCAGCATTATTCTTTTACTAAAGTCAAAACACAGCACTATTGCCAGCTCCTGAGAAGAAAATTAGCTCTATCTCAGCTGAAACCAGGACAGGAGTGATTCCAGAAATAATCTGGACTAAGGAACAAGAGGCTAAGTAACATCTCTTCAGAGAAGAAAGAGGAGGGTGCAAGGAGCATCCAAATCAAAACCCAAACAAGTCAACAATTAAATTTGTTTGTAAAATAAAACCCAAAAATTGTACTGGGATTTTAAAGCATAGGATAATCTTCAAAATACACAAAATCATGTTTGCATTGGTGGGTCCTCATTTGATGCAAATATCTGTATTTGGTCACTACGTTTCAAGAAAGTGCAAAGAAAGTGAAGATGCAGGAAGTGATCAGGGACAAGATATGTTTTAAAAAGAAAGACTAAAATAATTTGAGTTGTTTAGCCCAAAGACAAAAGTGGTAAGGAGGAAGGGAGTAATGCCATAATAGTTTTCAGATACATCATCTTTTTCACAAAAGTAGAAGTTATAGTCTGTTTTCTGTGACCAAAATAAACCTAACAAGAAGTTATAGACCTAAACACAAGCAAGTGAGATTCAACATAAGTATTGGGAAAAAAAAATCCTGATTTTAAGCATAGTGAACAAATAGGAATACATTGCCTGCCAAAGGTGCAGATTTTCTGTCATTGCTGAAATGCCAGAGCAGTTATGCAAATGTCTGTCAAATGACCTGAAGTATGGGGATAGACTAGAAAACCTTTCATGTTCCCTATCAACCTCATACTTCAACATTTAGGTTTGAGAAATACTAAGTTATGTGCTCAGTTTTAATAAACAGATCGAGTAGAATTTAAGTGAAAAAAATGGTATGAATTGGCACTGCTGGCTAGTGGAAAAATTAGACACAAAATCTTTACCTCATTAGTCATTGTTTTATCACCATCTTACCTTTGAAGGTATTAACCAGGATGCTACACAAGATGCTACTATGGTGAGATAGCATGACGTTCTTTGTGATCTCTAAACTGCATCATTTAGCAGCTCACACTTGATATTTTAAGAGTCAATTCTCTCCCTCAAACCTCTCAGTATCCACAAACTCCTTCCATTTTGTTGCTATAAAGTGTCAGTATCAAAAAAATTCCATTAATTTTACAAAAATCTTTGGGTTAGAATGTGCATATTAAAGTTACTGATTTAATAATCAGCAACAAAAGTGACATTTGCTGCTTTGCTTAATTTCATGTTTTTATAATGTGTTCTTCAGCCTCATCCATTTTTTAATGTGTGTTCTACATATATTAAATAATTCATGTACACTAATTTTCCACAAGTTTAATTTCAACCTTTAGTCTTTAGTTTTGTCTCTGATAATAGAACACCATATGAAGAAAAAACTGAGGTTTTTCTCCCAACCTATGACAGAAGACATAAATAATAGAGGATAGTGGTATGGCATAGCTATACTATGCTTTACATGATATAATTGCAGCTTAAGGTTGCATCTTCTTCTCTAAATTTCCTTTTCCTCTAGGCTTAAGCTAAACTTATTAATACTTTAATGTAGAGATTTTGCAGGTGTGAGGCTTAATTACAAAATATGTTGGTTCTGATTGAATAAATTACATGACTAAATCCAACTTTGGATACGGAACAGTGCAAGTTATATTAAAAAGTCATTATATTTGGAAGTTGGAGCAAAACACTATAGCTAAAAGGCAATTGGATTAAATTAGCTTTGAGATTACAAGACTTTAAGCAGAATTTAGTAAGTGAATATTAACATGTGCATTTTATTATAACCCTCTCTGCTCTTTTTTTCATTTCTTAGTTACTTTAGATGTCAATGAAATAAGACACATAAAAGACTCCCACACCAATTTGCACCATTGCACTTTGGCTCTGCTCAAGCTCATAAAATTGTTCTCCTGTGTCTCAGACACTGTTGAATCAAAGCTGAAGCCATCATGTGGTCTACAATAAACCCTTTGTTCTTCTAACTTGTTTTCATCAATGATATTTTGTTTTCTACAGCTGCGTGTCACATAAAATATGCAGCTGTCTTGTACAGAATTCCAAGTGTTACTAATCTAAATGGTTAGCACAATCTTCAAGGCATCATAAGAACAATCAATGAAGCCCAGGGAGTTTTATCTTTTATAAACAAGTGTTTAATACTTCAAGACTGGTGAATAAGACTGTGCAAAGCTATGAATAATTGTACCGGAGGGCTTATACAATTTTAAAGACTGAGAAATGTCTATGCTATCGCAATATCTGCTATCTTCAGATACCTCTCAGCTCTATTGCAAGCCTTTCATGAATATTCTACAGTGCAAGTCTTGTTTTCTATTGCTCTGTGTGAAATCTTTTGTTTTGATTCTCTGTGCTTCCTTTCGTGCTGATAAAGTGTTATGAGTGCATGAAATACATCCCAAGTGACTAACATAATGTGCCCAATGCCAGTGAAGCTCTGAGCAAGCGTACCTCTTTTGCTGAATGCAAAAAGGGAGATATCAGTAACAGCATTATACACCACAGGTTTTTAACAAAATTAGTATAATAATAATAATGCATCAACTTAGCAGGTATTGTAAATAAATTATTGGAGTTAGGAACTCAGAGCCAAGCACAGAGGTTAAATGTCTTCATACTGTTCTTTTCCTGTCTTTTTTATTCAATATGTACCACCAAAATGACATGCAATGCCCCAGTCATATTTGTAGTATGTGTCTGCCAATTTTTAGGCAAATTCTTCAGACTTTACTTAGATAAGAACTTCTGTTGAAGAAAAAGTGAGCATTTACCTGAGTAAAACCTTCTACACTTGCACTTAGACACATTGCAGCTGTCCTTAGAGATATAGCTTGTTACCAGACAGATCACTTGAGGTGATTCTACAGATGTGTGAGCAGACATGGAAAACAGCCAGTATGTATATAAGCCCCTGTAGATACTGGCACCAGTAGCCACTGGGACACATTGTGTCAGTGCCTCACACGGTTTGATTATGATACCTTCCATTAACACCGCTGGATCAGATCTGTTCTAATAGCTTCTAGTTTGCATGCACGCAATATTTGTGAGTGGCCTTGTGGAAATGTATATGTTCTGGATTTCTCTCAAAAATTCAGCTGATTCACCCTAGCCATAAGAATTGTTTTATCATGCACATAAATGCTTTTGTACATATATATGTGAATTTTGTGTGTCTATGTATGAAAAGCCTAAGAAATTTTCCCTAAGGAATTCTTTACACATTTCCAGCACAGATGATACTGTAATTACATATTATAACGTATCTTAAATAATGTTTAAGACCATGTTGCAACAGCTGGTGAAAGTCAATGCTACTGTAATGACTAAAATGGATGTACTCAGATTTATAGAAGATCTAATTATTGTCAATTTGTTGGCTGTTCTCAACATGTGGAAGTCCCTTTAAAACAATATTAACATAAATTAGAACAGATATATACCCTAGATTGCTCCTTCTCTGATTCACTAAGATTCAGTGAATGTAAGCTTAGTAAAGCAAGGAAAAGTTTAAGTAACGTGTAACTTCTTATAGAAAACTAGAACTTAGGATTCTCTACCTGTCTGGTTTTCTTTGAATTATATACTTCTGCCCACACATTCAGTTAGGATGTAATCAGAAGAGATCACGGTGTGTAGTGAAGGTTCCTATTGCATGGAACAAACTACAAAGTTAATCAATTTATTTGTTTCATGATTTATCTATTTTTTAAAACTTACAATTTTCAACAATAAAATGTGGGATTCAGATAACCAAAAGAGTAACATTCCTTCCAAAAGGGCTGTATTCAAAAGATATGCAGTCTCTGAATTTTGAGAGATGCTCCATTGACTTGCGTATACCCTTGCAGAAAGTCACTGCGGAATCCTGGATGGTCTCCTATGGGAGACAAATTGACCCTTTCAGAGAAGTGACCCCTCCTACCTGAAAAAGTCTGGTCTTACTGAGTGATAAAGAGCACAATTATTGTAATCAGTGACTAGCCATTGTTA
>VZTL01023736.1:43486-58066 GCA_013400535.1 Scopus umbretta | reverse complement strand
TAAGAGAACTGTTCAAGTATATCAAGTCACTCCAATCTGTGGGAAGAACAGGAGGTAAAAATAACAAGGGCATTTTCCATCTTACACATTCTGTAATTTCTGAACAGCTGGAAGAAGAGTCTGAAACGTTTGAGCTAAGCAAAGAATACGAAGAATTAATAAAATTAAAAAGAAGCGGTTCTATTCAGGCAAAGAACTTAAAAAGCAAGTTTGAAAAAATAGGACAATTGTCTCAAGAAGAAATACAGAAGAAGATTGAAGAAGAACGAGCTAAGAGAAGAGCAATGGATGAAGAAATAAGAGAAAGGGAAGCTGAAAAATTTCAAGAGGTAAGCTGCATTCTGTCTGTGTTACTGATACACTTAACTAGCACACTAAAGATCCAGGAGCAGACACCACTGCTGCTTTCACCAAAGTCGGCTGTATTTCCAAAATGATTTTCTCCCTTCTTTCCTGTTCCTTCCTTTGGATGCATGAGGAAATCTCACCTCAGCATCCCTCAAGGAAACTGCACCAGTTTATTACCAGTCACCTGGTCAAGCACAGATCTGGTTTTCTGCTCCAGGTCCTCAATTCGGCTTCTCAACAACCTAAAACCTGCCAGCCTGAGAGTTTGAAACATTCATATGTGAGAATGAATCTGTTAATCACCACATGCATTGCTTCTCCTTCTGAACTCTAATTCATTCTCTACTTTATGAATTAGAAAAACCCCACCAAAACCAAATAAGAACAATACATTTGAAGATCAAGTTGGTTTATCATCTTTACTCATTTCTCGGGGTAGAGCAGAGAAAGATGCCTACTATCTATGCTTCAGACTGGAACCTCTCACATTTTTTCAGAGGAGAAAAGCAAGAAATGAAGCTCTCAGTATAACCAATAAATTAACACTATGCTCGGTGACGCAAGACACCAGTATGAGTTTTCACGACATAATCATGTGGCAGCGCGGGAACCTTAACAGCAGTCAGCCTGACCTGAGCCTCATTCTGCGGTTCCTCCCCACATCAGATATCACTGCAGTATCAGCTCATGCCTAGCTTTTATTTTTGAGCTTTTAATTTAATGACTGACATTGTAATTATATTTCTATAAGGTCAACCTGTGTTAGGTGTTGAAGCTACCATAACATCATGGCATGAAGTCAAGTCACTAAGGATTTACCACTGCCACAAGACAATATTCAACCTCTGTATGAAAACAGATCTATTTTTCTACATAACATTTTTGAAGTTACTTTTGCAAGTATTTTGTCCTATCCCTGGGATAAACTAGATCTTAAACCCAACATTAAACAAACCTCTGAGGAAAACAGGACTCTGGGTGGCTTTGCTCAGTTGCCAAGAACTGCTGTTCTACAAAACTAGTTTTATTATCATACACATTTGTAAGGTAATAAATTATTTAAGTCCTATTTTTTTTTCCCCCCAAGGATGATGAGGTAGATGTGAGACCTGCCAAGAAATCTGAGGCTCCATTTACTCATAAAGTAAACATGAAGGCCCGTTTCGAGCAAATGGCAAGAGCCAGGGAAGAAGAGGAGCAGAGGAGAATTGAAGAACAGAAATTACTACGCATGCAGTTTGAACAAAAAGAAATCGATGCGGCGTTACAGAAGGTATAAATTACAAAGTACCTTTTCTTCAGCCCTACGTGTTGTTTAACTTAGCTTCTGATTTCCACCGATGGCAACGCTGCCAGAGGTACGAAAGGAACATTACACTTGCTTTAACTGCTGCTGTGAATTGCTGCAATAACGTGGAATAGCTTTTGGTGTTTTCACATACTCTTCAAGAGTATGGGAGAGATACTGCAAAGGAAGGCCATTGTATCCTTTGCGTAGTCTGAAAATGGAATCTTACGTACATGCCTAGATTTTACGCAAAGATTCCAGCCTCATTAAAATCCATTTACTGGCTGTTCCACATCCAGATTCAGTGCATCACAGTACCTGGTGAGGATAGGCGTGGCATTTCCCCTTCTCAGACATGTAACTTTTCTGTAATCAACTATCACTAGCGGTCATACTGCTATTGCCACTTCAAACGTCCTAAATCGACTTATTTTAAAACAGAAAAGGGAAGAGGAAGAAGAGGAGGAGGGAAGCATCATTAACGGTTCGACTTGTGAAGATGAGGAGGATCAAGCTCGATCTGGAGCTCCCTGGTTCAAGAAGTCACTGAAAAACACATCAGTTGTGGATGGCGAGCCAGTGAGATTTACAGTTAAAATTACTGGAGAACCAAAACCTGAAGTTACATGGTGGTTCGAGGGGGAGATGTTGCAGGACTCTGAGGACTATCAATATATTGAAAGAGGAGAAACCTATTGCCTTTACTTGCCAGAAACCTTCCCAGAAGATGAAGGGGAATATATGTGTAAAGCAGTCAACAACAGAGGCACATCTGCTAGCACCTGTATTCTCACCATTGAAAGTAAGAGTTAGCATTTTAATTCGCTTCATTCTCAAGTATTCTTCTCGCATCTTTCCTATTACGAAAATCTAACTATCTGTTTCTCTTAACCCTTTTATTTTCTAGCTGATGACTACTAATGCTCTACTTTAGCTGGAATCTTTCTTCCCCTCAAAGCTTTCTTATTGCATCATCTCTTTCTCTGATGGGGCCAACTAAAGAAAGTAAGGATATGCATTGATTTGTCATTCCTGCATCAGATTAAGAATAACCTTCAAATTGTGAGAGTGTCCAGGTTCCTTGCTCAATACAAAAATTAGTATTAAAGGCTAAAAAGAAGGAATCAATGCATGAAAGATCAACTACAGGAAAAAGCTGAATTATCATAGTGCTCCCACATTTGAAGACCAACTGTTGTGTAATAGTATAAAGCTAAATACACAATCTGGAAACTTGTGTAGTAGTGTAAATCTATTGGTATATTTTGCATGAACACTGAATATTTAAGCTGTTTTACTTTATCCCAGAGGCATTGAACTGGCAAAAGAAAATACTTATTGATTATTTTCAAAAACCCCAGTGTACTATTTTTAAAGAATAAAAGATTACCTAACTGCTCATTTTTGCCATTGTGTTTCAAAGAGCATTAGTTCTTCTGTTTTAGAATGGGCTTGCATTTCAACTGTTAGGCTCTCATCAACCTAGGCAGTTGATAATCCAAAAGTAAAAACAATCTCAGTAAGGCTTGGAGTACCAACATTTGCTTGTAAAGCTTCTCATTTTTGCATTGCTTAAATGATACAGGAACAGTTGGTGACAAAATAGAAGCCTGTTATAGCTAAGTTGATAGGAAGCAAGCTTTAAGAAAACTATTTTCAGAAAGTGCCTAACTTCTCAATCTTTGTTCTCTCTTAATGCAATAAATTTGTTGCTGTATCTCTAAACATTGTCTTCTTAAGGCTACTGTACTATTTTTCGCTAAGACCTCTTGATATCAACACTGATGTCACTGCACTAACACCATCTGAACTGTTCAGGTTAGCTTAAGCTTCTGTAGGAGTAATTTTGCAAACAATAATCGCATTTTAAATTAAAGAACACGTGTAAGCCTTGACATAAAGACAAGGTAAGCTGCAGAAAATTAGATTTATGCAGTCATTTCAAGAAGAAATTTGCCTGTGATTGAAGCTGCTGACTGCTTTGTACAGTTACCCGTTGAAAGTCACTCTTTTGCCTCAATAAAACAGTTACAAATGCAGAAACATCTTGGGAAAAAAGCTAATAAGATGCATGATGTCTTGAATGAATATTTATCCTAACAGCCATATATTTTACTTCATTTCATGTGGGTGATGTTCATTCACAGAAGTACTAGTTGCTGCAATCTCTTTCCTCTGAAGCTGTTATTTCAAACTAACGAAGGCAGGGATAGGAGCATAAAAAAAAGACAAAAACATTGCTATTATTATCCATCAGTTTACATTTATTGAGAAAAACCATACAAAAAAAACCATTATACAGTTAACGTGTACCCATATTACATACAATGTCAATGCAAGCTCAAAACCACATTTTTGTAAAGCATTCAATTTACCTCAAGTCCAAGCTGCATCTCCCTAAGACACTGTTCCCATCACAGTTGCCTTTTAAAGCCAATCTTCTTTTTACACACGGGTAGTTTCTGCAGAGAACACTTTTCTCAGGACGAAAAGGCATTTCACATGCACGCAAGAGAAATATTTGTGCACACATAAGAGTTTTATAAGCTATTACTAGGGAAGAGGGAATCCTGTCAACTGTATGCTTTCTGAAAAGCCCAGTCCTCCCTTCCTCCCCCCACTTCCAGAAAAAAGCAAAATAAAAAGCTTTCAGCATGCAATGGAAAACTTAAAAGTTACTTTGGAAGAGAAGAGGGGAGAAACAGTTTCTGTCATCCAATAAAATACCACTGGTAAAAAGATTAAATATTTCCGAGATAGGCTGTGCAAGTGACTAATGATCCTCTCTGCCCAGACAACTTAAACAGATGACTTATGATCATGCTAGACTGAAGATTATCCACCTGACATTTTATTTCATGTTCTATTAAACTATAGGCTGCAGAAACTGATATGAAAATGCTTTTCCTACTTTGAATCTTATGCTTCCTTTTTAAACTTTCCGTATTCTTCACATTCTACCTAATTTGTGGGACTGTAACGGGGTGTGGGGGGGGAAGCAGGAAACATTTAAAGACACCTTTTGGACAAGTTCATTACATTTCTAAGGAAGTCCAGTTATCTTTTTGGATAACTCCAATAATCTATTTCCTGTTCTCCTAAGAACTATGAGTTTGGAGACAGAGTTGAAAAATAAACACTATGCTTAGCGCAAAATAGCATGCCTGTAAGCCCAGCAGTGAGAGAAAGCTGGAAATCAATACACCTGAAATGCTGCACACAAGAACATCTCATCTTCCACACACCAGCAACATTCCAATAAACTGGCTTTTTCTTCTCTATCTCCTCCACTGGCTACATTTACAATTGAAAGACTTAAGGTATTTTAGCAACAACAGTTGAAGAAAAGAAAAGTATCATGTAAAAGGAAGTGAACAAATGACTCACCCCAACACTAAATTCACAGTATCAAAATCCAAATGGTACACACCTAACCTTTGCTCACGTCAGAGATGAAGTTACATATTAAACTACAGATGAAATATTAAGTGGCTTGAGAAAAACTGAAGCACAACTATTAATTTAGTTCAAAAATTCCATATATCTAAGCTTGGCTGTTTAGAAGAATATAAATTAAAATAGATGGTTCATATTATTAAATCACAGTTTAAAAAACTTAACAGATTATGGAACATTTATGGTCAAACAAATAATACTTTAAAGAATGAAAAGTGATCAAAACAAAAATTATACCCTACACCATTATGTATGGGATACATTTCAAATCTGTTATGTTTTTGCCAATTTTACCTTCTACATGGAGCCCTTCTATGGTCCATGCTCATCGGCTCACCAATGGCATACACTCAAAGGATTCCTCTTTACTGGTAGTAACTATCTCAGGACCTGATTCTATGAGCTATGATTTGGTGCTTGCAGCATCTTCAGCACTGTGTGTGAAAATGAAGGCAGTATTTTTGAATGTTTTTCTTTGATGTACAGATAAGCAGGACTTTTGAAAGAGGAGCAGCACATTTTAGAAACAGAATAATCAACAAAAAACCAAATAGATGCTGCTTTACTTTAAGCTTAAAAAAAAAAAAAAACCAACAACAAAAACCAGAAACAAGAACCTGTACCAGACCATCTATAAGACATACAAACATTTTAAACTATCAAAATATACAGCAATTTAGTTAAAGTATCAAGAAACAGGATACACTGACTGCTATATAGATAAAATATTATTTGCTGTACTGTGAACATTTAATCGGTACACATGCTTTTTCAGTTAAAACATACTGATCTCTGAAACTCCAGAATCTGTTTTCCTACCATGTCAAGTATGAATAAGCAAACTAAGTTATCTAAAAAATTCCACTAACACACTGTAAGACAAGTTATCAAGTTCAGTGATAACAATAAGAAGTCATATTCTTTATATTTAAGTCTTACGGATTTGAGTGGGAATAGTGCCCTATTATAAAAAACATTTGTGAAGGCTGTTGACGTTTCTAACCAAAGTAATTACTGCATATTTTTAAAGGTTTTGATTCTTTAATTGCAACAATTAGCTATTTGAGGAAAAGTAACAAAAATTACTTATTCTGATCAAGTTCAATTACTGCAATCTACTCATCTTTTCTAAAAAGTAAAAAAAAAAATAAAAAATTACATATTTACCTAGAAATATAAACAGTTGTTTAAAAACTTAAAAGACTTTCCACTGAAAATGGAACCGTAACAATGCATTTGGGGAAGCAGCAGATTGCTTTTCAATACACAACCACAAAGATCTCACAGGGACAACATTAATGTACTGAAATATATTAATTTATATACTTCCTTAGGTTGTGCTTACCTGTTGCTTTTTTGCAGCAGAACCTAAGGTGGAAGGTCTGGGAAGGCACTGTGAAGTATAAATAATTGCACTGTTTGCAATTAATAAAGATTTTATACCTTAAATGAATCAAAATCAACAGCCTCCATTTTGTGAATGATAAAGAATTCAGTGAATTTAATTTTGCTCAGTTTAGTACATACCAAATGGACCGTTCAGTAAGGTTATCTACAAAATACCATGCAAAATATCTGAACTGTTAAACTTCATACCCTACACTGAAGATAGCAAATACTGTCCTAGCCTTAAGCTACCAGAATAATTCCTAATTTTAAAAGGGATAAAAATAATTCCTTCTATTTCTACAGCACAATACATACATTGCTAATTACCTGAATAAACTACTTCAGTTTTCAAGCCTTAACTTTTACTTCTCTGTGCAGCCACCCTAAAAAAATTTATTCTCAAAGCAACAATATGGTGTTCCAAAAGATAAAGCAAGTAACAGTTAGAGAATTATTTAAAACATACCTACATCACTACATAACTGCAAACTATCTGAAGGCAAAGACAACTGCTGTCTAACAAGTGGTTCCAAAGACTTCAATGTTACGATATGCATACTTTAAAACACTGAATGATACAGCTGTCTCAGGAGCACTAATGGAAAAAACTATTACTCAGATAAACAGAAACATGATTTTCTTTAGCTATTGCTAAACGTTTCAGGAATACTTACCCACAAAGCTCATATTATGTGTATGTATATACATATGCAAACCTATGTTTATGAATTAAGAAGCAATTACGATTTCCTAAGATATCAGCACTGTATTCCAACATAATAGTCACACAAGTATGGCATTTTCATTATGTGGAACATTGACAAAAAGATACTGTTGCAGTTCATCAATTTGTCATTCTGATGTACTTACAGTGCAATGCTCCTTGAAGGAACAATCAAGGATGATACACAGCACAGTCCTCCTCACCCCTATAGAGCTAGTTCTATACTGGCTGGATCAAACCTGCACTTCAACAGACAATGGCAAGACAGACTGTATTGCATGTAGTCTAATATATGCAAAGAGCCAATAAATATGCAAAGAGCAAACATAGGATTTCAAGAGAATCAGATTTTTAGTATGAGCATTAGAGCAATAAGAAGTTTCAGGTATATATAAAAAAATAATCCATTGATTCAAATACTTGAGTATTTACAAAAACAGAAGTTTCTGCTCTGCAGGAAGTTCTCAACCACTCCCCACCACTCCAACAAAACAGCGCTTTAAGGACAGATGCAATTTTTGTAACTCCTATGCACACCACAGTGACTTTTCTACACTGAATTTTGAAGTGGACTATTTTAAACTGAAGGCTTAAGCACATTACACTTAAAATAAATTTTATAACTAGTCTGAAAAAATCCATGAAATAGTTACGCAGGAACAGTTTTGAAGTATTCAATTAAGAACAAAAGTTATCTGTTATAGCAGCTGCACAGGTCTGAAACAGTGGTCATGTATAAAAGGAAATTTCACTGTTAATGCAACGGAAGTATGCCAAAAGATCACCTTCTTAAACACATGCAGTTTTAATCAAATAGAAAGAAAATTCAGGTATCAAGATTACTGGTGCTAGGCAGCAAAATACAATGAATGAAAGAGATCCTCCATCTACAACTATTCTGCAAGAGGGGAAAAACATGCTAACGACAAGTTTTTAAACTCAACCAAGTTTCATGGGGGGGGAAAAAAATTTCTCATGTGTACAGGTACCTTGATTCAGCGTTGCAAATCAATCCTATAGTTCTTTAAATACCCACATATCCAACTTACCGACACAGGAGGTTTCATATTATTTATTGTAAAGCACAAAACAGGCATTTTAAAAGTGATAAAGTATACATTGAAAAAGTACATTTATATCACAAAGCATTGACCACATAATTGCAAATACATTTGCTGGAATGTGTACATCTACACTAATACTAAAAACAAACCATTTTTCATTTCTACACAGAAATATTACCTCCTATCAGTAGTGATAGATATTTTGTACATTTTCAAAAACACTATTTTTTTTAACCAAACAAAATTAAGATCTTCATCAAGGCGTCTGCATCCATACATTTAACAAAGGTTTTTTCCCCCACACAATGAAGCAAATACTGTATTGTCCACTTCTTATTATTGGCCCTGTGCAGAAGAGATACATAAGAGATACACAAAAAGTTAAAGAAAATCCTTTAAATCGAGCTAACTCAGGAGTGAAGCCTTTAAGAAAGAAAAATCGGTTAATGTAAATGGTGGTGGCTTCTTGCATGGTTTTCAAAAGCCTGGGAGGAGAAAGTTTTTCTTTTTTCTTTTTTTTTTTTTAAAAAAAAAACAAAAACAAAAACATAATCACCAAACATATGGATAGATACAGAACTCAAGTCATTAGGTAAACAAAGTCATCTATTAATTACTCTGACCGTTATTTCGCTAGAAAAAAAGATGCATACTCCAAAGGTAACAAAGCAGGAGACATGCAAAAAAAGATCTAACACCACTGAAACAGAAGCCAGCCAAAAAACACTTAAGCTTCATACCTGCGGCGCTGGAGGATGTTGTGGCATTCCCTGTGGACTTGTCTGGGCGTAATACGCTGCCTGCTGCCTGTAGTACTCAGCCCACGCCGCACTGTAATCTGGCTGACCACCCGGCGGAGCCCCGGCAGGGGCAGGAACTGCTTGACCTACAAGTAATTGAAATTATGTAGTTTTGTTGCTGCAACAGAAGTGAGAAAATTTCAAAGCCTCAGTGCCTAACAAATGTCACCTAGCTTCTTACAATAGCCCTTCGAGGCTTCTGAATAAGCTTGTGGCTGCTTTTTCTTAACTAACCACTCATCCTATTACTTTAATGCAATGATTCCTACGTAAACCAAAACTGAGGTACCGTACGGACAGTTTTCTCCCCACAGCTCTTGAATCACGTTCCAGAGCAGAAGTCTTTAAAGCCTTCTGACCTAAACTGACCTGGACAACTGGTAGCATTTAAACTAACACACAGGTTAACAAGAGAGAGAACATACAGGTTAACAAGAGAGATGACTTTTTGTAATCCACCTAGACTGATGTCTTATTGTACAGACTGCATTCGCTAATTCACCAACGGCCAATTCATCAATTCCCCCAATTTTGGCCTCCTTAATGTAACTGCTAGGTTATTGCAGATTACATTTTTCAAAAAGAGAATTTTTGTAAACATTTACTCCAGCAGAGAATATAATCCTGAAACTTTTCCTTCCAATCTTCGCGTAAATTCCAATCCTCCAGAAGTAACAGCGTGTACACCCATACGTGTACACACACACTCTCCTAGACGTACTGCTGAGAACTACCAGTCCTTCCAACAACAACTTGCAGTTAAAAACTCAATAAAGGCGACAGACTAACACACAAGGACTCTTTAGTGTGTAAAAAAAATTACAGCCGATTTTTTAGGACCTCAGTCACGCCGTTCTTCCAAGGCAGGTCTGTTGCAGACATCTCTACTTCCTCTTCCCCTTCTCTTATGTCAGAAACATCAAACACACTCCACTTATTACCAGTACCTTCTTCACAACTTTTTATCCGAAAGGTGCTTTTGCAATTACCACTGCAGAATGTGCCTGACTATGAGCAGAACACTATGCAGTCACCTATCCCCATACTTGCATGCATCCAGACAGAAGAGTCTTACGTGGAGCGCTTCATTTAAGTTTCTTGAACTTCCAAACCAGAACAACTATTACTACTGTAATATGGTATTTTCGTGACCTACATTCTTAACAGGTTTTTTTTTGCAAATCAAAGTTTTACAGCCAGAATTAGGATACTACCAAAAAGCCCCACTACCTCCGCAAGTTTTTTCTAGGTTAAGGGGGGGGGGGCAACCCAAACCAAAAAACAACCCAAACCAAGAACAACCAAAACACCACATCCAACCACACTACATCAAATAAATCCAAGCAAATGCAAGCTTGCACCCTGTACAACTCCACATGCGCCTAATCTTCTGTTCTGCTATCAAGGGGCAGCTTCCACACAATGGGGGCTGAAAGTTTTCAATCCTACCTGAAACCACCTCACCTTTTATTTTGATACAACACCACTGAGCAACCTTCTGGGGAACACGGGTATCAAAGGTTCTAATGAACTGTTTTCTAGGGTATCAGATAGAAGGTTGGGTTTTTGTTTTTTTTTTTAAATACTTGTACACAGAAAATTGACATGAAGAATACTAGCTATCACAATCCTCTTACATGTAAGTGTATTCTCCCAATCCAAGAACATTAAGTGTGGGCAGAGAATGGGAACATTTGGCAAAGCGCTACCCCGAAAAGTCTTGAAAAGACAATCTTCCATTTTTCAACCCTTTATACAACTTACATAATTTTTCCACTCACACTGTAGACGTATTAAAAAACCTCCCCATCACTTTTTGGGTTATACAGTAAAGCAATTTAATTGCTTTCCTAGAAAAGCTTACTTAAATGTCTTCAAATCTTAAGAGCTGAAATCACATTTTACAATTTATACTTTAATTTACCACATCTTAAAATTTACAATTCTGATCAATTATTTTAACCAAAATGCTTTTTAATATGGTTACAGATTATCCCAGGATACACTTTTTGCAAGTTCACTATTAATAATTCTACTTACAAATCATTTTGCTAGGTCATAGCTGTCAGCACAGCTGAATGTCAAAGCTAAGGCATTTTTTGTGCTTTATGACCCAAGAATCTTCTGACATTCAGCCAGCTATCCTAAGGCACTGCTGGAATTCAAGTAGTATATCAAACATAGGAAGTTTGAGTAGATGTTAAAGACGTCAAACTGGACTTCTGTCCTGAAATGGGTTAGTAAAAATTCAAACTATTATAGCTCCATCTTTCTCCTGCTAAGTACTGCAAGTAATTCTGAACCTACACATGGAATCCAGCAGTTTAGTCAGAACCTCCTTTCAGCGTACGTAACTGCACTGAAACAGTACGCGCTCATCAATATCCAGATTCAACTGGAACACTAACTAACAAGATTGATTAACTACATACAAAGGAAATACAAGAAACACAGAATACCTCCTGATTTAAGGAAGGCCATGAAAATGCCAGATGATTTTACAGTTCTTCAACTACTCAAATTATCAAGAGTGATTCTAATAAGACAAAACTGTTCTTTGTCCTCTTTCCCGCTACAGTGCTGAGGAATCACTAAAGAACAGTTCCACTATTTTATTATGGAATCCCTTAACTATAAATCAAGCCCACAATATACTAGAATGACTTTGATAAATTTACAAACTCCTACAGTGACCTATAGATCCATTTACTAATGTATGAAATCATATTTAGAGGGAACTGCTACCCTTGGGAGATTTTTAGGGCTCAGTTATGCAAAACTTTATTTCAGCTCTTATATGGAAAAATAAAAACACTGCATCTCCAATTCAAGATAGCAGCACCTGTATGTTTTCAAAAGCCAAACTACAGTCCTGTTACCTGGTAATATCCAAGGGAAGTTTTAACCATATTTTCTGACTTTATGAAGTAGGGTAGCAAGCAAATAGATAGAGGCCACCTACAAGATCCACGTACAGTAACTTACCAGTGTGCATGAGTAATGTTACTAGCCTTACACTTGCTTTTGATTGTATTTGCTACTCAAAGCAATAGTCCCTGATGAAAACAAGAGTGTGAAAAAGGAGATGGACTTTGCGACTATACTTGTGAGTTGGAAAGCAGACTATTTACAAGTCACTGTTCTATACACTGAAAAAATTGGAAAGTGTTCTCTGTCATCAGTCGAGTCATACTGCACCAGCAGGAAGCCATTTTGTAAAACAGTATTATGGTTTTGATAGGGAATATTCAGGAGAGCTTTAGAGTTTTCAGATTGCTCATACTTAAAGTACGAGAGAATCCAGAGCACCAATTGCAGTATCACATCCAACTTGTTCAGCTCAGTACTGTCGCCCTCATAAGCTCGCCACAGGGATTAAAGTAGTTTTCTCCAGCAGCAAAAATAAAACTGCTTGGGCTTAACAAGTCTCAAGTTTCAGTTCAGTTCTCCAGAACAGCTGTTTGTGTAATTATCTGTGCTGTGAAAAATCTGAAAGAGTCAAAGAGTAAGTGACTTGTAATTCCTACTTTCCCCATTTTGCACAGATTAATGGGAACAGAAGCATTACAATACTGTCGGAAGCACAAACAGTAGCAGCTATATTTGAGAGCCTGGAAACCACATGGCCCTGCTGATGGACAGCCTTCCTGTTAGTCGGATCTACTACTTCTTTACATTGTTGTTAAGTAGGTGGGGAAAAAGCACCACCATTTAGCACTGAATCAACTCTAGGTGAATTGTCTGCCTTTCAACCTCACTTGGTCAGTTGCTCCTCTTTTTTAAGTGGAGCTTAAGAGAAATGCTATCTTCCATATCAAGATTTCCAACATGTTGAAAAAGCAAAAAGTTCTCCTGATTTACACAGTCAAGTTACACAGGTCCAGACATCAGATTTCTCCTTCAGGCAAAGAGCTCAACTTGAACTAGAAAAAGAAACGAAGATCAGAATGGCCCTTCTGTTTTTCCTCTTATTTGATTGTTGTCTTAGGATTTTTTAATTTTGCATTTTAAGAGCGATTCTTTACATCTCCCAGTGTCTATCTTTTTTTACACTCCTCTTTGGACTTGCTCCCAAAAACTCTATCGCAACGCCTTATACCTAGCTATGATTTAATCAGAGCAAATGCACGACTAGTGCAACCCAGGCTTTGTTTCCAGATAGAGCAAATTAGAAAGATGGCAGAGCCCCTGCCAAGAAGTTACATTATTCTTAGAAAGACAATGAAAAAACCCACAACTTTGCATTGAAGAATGTAAGCTGAACTAACAGAGACAGTAAATTGAAAAAAAAAAAAAAAAAAAAAGTAAAAAAAGTTAAATGAAACAGGAAGAGGAAAAATGGAAATGCCCATCATGTCTTAAAAATCATGTTTGGGAGCTGCGTTGCAGTTTTCTTAGTATGATGCACAATTCTGAAGTAAATCATCATTACATGTTTTGTTTCATTTCGTTACTTATGCTGTGCCAAAATAGAGAATAATAAAGGTAGTTACGTCTTGGCAAATCATTTGAGATCGACTTGCTAGAAGGCTGGTAAGAAGAATTAAACACGATATTAATCTTAACTCCAAATGCTTTTTAATATTCCAGGAGATAATGGGGTGCAGTTGGAGGAGGGCAAAAAAAAGGTCACCAAACCCTCCCACCCAAACAAAGAAACAATCCAAACTAGATGCTGCTATACGTCTGGTCAAACAGAGATACCAGGGAAAGCACTGGCACTCACAAGCCCACTAGTCCTCAGTATACAAATCTGGATCAACTACAATATCCATGGGAGGATGCTGTGGACAAAACACCGACCTGCAAGACATTCCCATAATTTAAAGATAACAGCACCTTCTGCCAATGCATCAAGACCACATATTCATTGCTTATTCCGTAAATGACGAAATCACCAACTTAACGAACAAATACATTTCAGTTTTGTAAGTCAGCTCAAGCAAAATAGTTTGAAAAAGCTAGCAACAACATATAACCTGCGGTTTAAACACAGCTCTTGAGTGCTGCAAAGCAAATACTATTTAAAAAAGGCATGATATAAATGAAAGATAGTTATGAATAGTTATGATGCTTTAATAACCTGGAACACTGGAAGTAAGTTACAAGGGGAAAAAAAAAAAAAGTATCAGCAATCTTAAGAGCATTAGGAAACAACTACCAAACAAGACAAACAACAGCTTCACAAAGTGGATCAAAGTTGAACTCCAAAACATATGAAATATACTTTAAAAATATACTTAACAATACTCAGATTGAAGTACTTAAAATATGTTGTTTCCCAGTGATCAAATATAGACATCTCATTAGGTATGACGTATTTTTGCAAAGCTAATTACTAGCATGAGTACAAGTAAATGCCTTAAACACAACACAAATTAGGTCTGTTTTTCTGCAGGGTTCAGGGCCTCTAGCAGTTTATGGTTCAGAAGACACATGGATTTTGCGTTTTTATTTTTTGGGGGTAAAAACCCCATCTCATCAAACAAGATACACAAGTCTCCTAAAACA
>VZTL01023736.1:28571-43419 GCA_013400535.1 Scopus umbretta | reverse complement strand
AAACATGCACACATACCCATTTTTTTGTAGTATTCCTCCCAGGCCTTGGTATAGTCAACCTGCCCTGCTGGTGCTGGATTTGGCTGATCTCCTGAATTACATTAAAAATATTCAAAATAAAGCCACTGGGTTCTGTTTCATACATAGAGCAATTTACAAATAACCAGCTGATTTTTCCAGTAATGATCCCAAATAACATCACTCAAATCCGACACTATAGACCTACATGGTACAAGTGACTACAAATATAAACAATAGTAAAAGACACCACAGAGAAACAAAGAATTGTTTAAAGTGTTCAGCATGCTTTCAAGATTCAGGAAATGCACACCACTCACAGTACAAAATACTACCTAAAACTTAAGTGGTAAGCCTCATCCAGGCACAATTATACTAATACAACTAAATACTACAACTGTAATTGTCCTAAAACCACTGGAATGGATGCAACTGTTTAGGCAAATGACAAGTTTGTCTCGTTCCATTTTTACTTATGACCAACTGCACTATGTAGACGTAATTAAGTCAGCTCAAGTTGCAGCAAAATTCTCTTTGGAGTATATTACTAGATAAACACGTTACCCTTATTACTGCTGAAATTAAGAAACACAACGCTGAAGGCTGTAAGCAAGAGTTGTCCAAGAAAACCAGCTACTTACAATAAGTTTACCCAACATATGAAGACAACAACAACAAAAAAGAAAGGGGGGGTATCTACACCCCCAGCAATGAGAAATGTATCCGTTTTACTGAACAGCTACCTTGTCCGTTAGTTTGGGTTGTAGCTGGTCCACCAGGAGGGGCTGCAGGTGGTGGCTGTGCTTGCTGCTGATAGTAGTGAGCATAATAAGCTGCCCACGCAGCTGAATTGGGATCTGTTCCTGGCTTACCTATGAAAACAAAATATAAGCATTTATAAAAATAGTAAGAACAGAATGCTGTCCTCAATTAACCCAGTCCTAAGCACTCGTTTTTCCTCCAAGGAAAAATCCATCTAAACCAAATAACCACGTACATCCTATAAGTATCTTTTCTTCCTAGCACAAACTTTCAATCAGGTCTCAGACAAGTGTATTGTACGAAGTATACTTTCACGGGGCTGGTGAGACAAAATCATTCTAGAACTCTTACTACTACAGCGTCATTTATCAGTTTTTAAAGTGATAAATAGAATTAGATTTTCAAGTTTATTTACACAATCATGTTACTAAATGGTAGCAACAATGAATCATTCTAGCATCAAACAATTTCAGTGGTTTTATTTTGTTATAACCTCACACTAATGACACCAGCAGAGGAGGCATGCCAAATAGGTATTTCTGAAATAGAATGCAATTCTTACTATTTGCAACGCTTGTCAGTGAAACTTTAAGGTAACATTAAAATACAGAAACACACAGTATTTCAAGAACCTGAATCCCCATACATGGCTATAAAGCATCAGTGTTTACTTACAGCTTTTTAGTATAACAAATAATAGCAACACTTGTATCTTCAGCAACTATCTCCATGCTTCCCTTATTCATAACTATCTAGGTAGGGCAACGATGCTGCTTCTTAGAGTGTTATTTCTCTGTTTTTCCACATATAGCCTTTAGGAATGGCTTATTCTTGCTGAATCACAGAGATCGATTACATTACCAGATCAGCAATCCACAAAAACTGCAGATCTACTATTAGAGAACACAATTTTCTATAACACAACGAGCATCCTTTAACATTATCTGCATCCTTAAAGAATATCGGCAAATAAATGTGGCCAACTGAGGAAAGCACTTCACATAAAGACATTGACACAACTGATACTTCAGAATAACTATACATGGGAACAGAAGTACATTTCCCCCAGGCACAAAATAGGTAAGGCAGTGACTAATAGAAGAGGAAGAAGAAATCCCCTGAAAAAGGCATTTGGGGAGAAGAAATCCACAACAGAACAAATTTCTTGCAGTATTTCATTTAGCATGAAAGTCAGATGTAACCACTTAAAATGCACACAGTAGTATCAGCATACAGAAAACAACGTTAACACGCTGTTTCCTTTTTAAATTACACTGCTTCCATCAACAACAGTGGATTTAAACTAATATGTACTATAGTCTAAGGTTACCTGCAAATATCAAATAAGCCATTGCTCGGTTCCCCCCCTCCTTCCCCTTAGTAGCTACTTCTCTAGAATAGAAGAACACAGAGCAGGATTCATTACATTTCCAAAGAAATCTGACTGTAGTAACTAGCTCCACTTTCATGTGACAAGAAGCAAGCACGGTCTGGAGAAAGCACCTCTGAAAAAAATACTAAAATAACCCATTTGTTACACTGAAATGAGCAACTAAGTGGACAGCTGTACAAAATTCATCCAAATAAACGCTAGTCGAAAGAAACACCAACTTCAACTGCACATAGGAAAACTTCATTAGATTTTTACGAGGGGTATTTATCCAAAAAATGGTTACAAAATCAAAGTGACATCAAGGTGAGTATTTGCCATTTTTCTTGCATATCTTGATCTAGATAAATTACTTTATAAAAGAGGAAAAGGTGGTATGAAAAAGGCTGTAACATTTTGGCAGTTGTTTTGGATTAAATGACACTTTTGGTATGCTGAGACTTCCAAGTCAAGTCACTGTGAATCGTGCTACTTTTATATATATATAAATAATGACAATAGGCATTTTTAAATACCAAACTGAATGCATGCAAAGCTACCTTTTTGAAGAGTTAGGGAAATGAAACCAGAGATGGTTCTTTGTCAAAAAATGACACACAGAAGACTTGAACATGAACAGAACTCTCTGTAGATTGTAACATCCTTCAAAGCCCTCGCCTTTTTCGCTAACGGAACTTGTGTCAGAACCAGTGGCTATCAGAAAACATTTATTCCATTTATAACAACAAAAAAAAAATTGAGATCTTTTGACTGAAGTTCTGAAGACACTTCTTCAGCTCCAAAGTCACTCAAACAAATGAAGTACAAGTGACTCAAGCATCTAGCCTTACCATGCCTTCTGTGACTGCAGTTCCATTTCCCCATATGCTCTAGTCCAACCAAAGGATATAACTTTAAGAAAAGCAGGATACTAAAAACTTCGGGAAGTTGTAATTAAGTAAAAACTCCCGGTCTTGACAAAGATAAACAGAAATAGAAGAAACAGATTCTACGAAAGATGGGTTTCAGAAGAAAATACAAAACCATTATAAGCAAAAGCTCAAAATACACAATTCTAACTAATTTTACTGTATTAACAGCAGTTCAACAGAAGTTTTATCCTCGTACAGGTCAACAAAAGCTAGAAATATGCAATATAGCATAAACTGTGCAGAGTCAGGATCAGTAAGATTGTAAGGGGGACTGTTTAAGAGAGTCATTGACTATCAAGGAAAGAAAATACACCCAAATTAAAGAGCTTTATGTAAAAACATCCATTCTAAGAAAAATGAACCAGTTTGCACAAAATCTTTTAACCATGAATCTTGCAAAAAGTATCATACATTGGGATGCAATATCAATAATGTTTAGTAAAGCAGCATATTCCAACAGTAACAATTGAATTTCAACATCCTACAAGTAACATGGGAAATGTAAGACATACGTAAACTGACAATCAGTAAAGAAAAGCCTGAAGAATAGGAGCTTTTTCAGATTCTACCAGTGTAACACAAATGAACTGTGAAATGTGTATACTTGTAAGAACAAAATGGATGCGCTCAAAGTATATCCACACTACAGCACAACTGTGACATTTTTTACCTGGATCTGGTGGGTTTGGTGGCTGCCAGTGCGGATAAGCATTTCCCCACCCTTGTGGAGCATATGGAGCTGGAGGACCACTATAAAAGATCAAGACATATATATACAGTGAAAACCAGTCCCAGGGTCACCCTACAAAAAAGGCAGGGTGCTAGCTGAAGCAGTACTTACTGAGGTGCAGGGCCAGGAGGCCCTGGATTATAAGGAGCTGGGTTGTATGGTCCCATGGGAGCACCAGGACCTGGTGGCCCAGGAGGTCCATGTGGGCCAGGAACAACACCATGGGGTCCATGGGGAACAGGTGGACCCAATGGATTTACTGGACCCTGTAACAAGAGTAGCACACAGATGAAAATAAACCTTGTAGCTCTCCATTTTTCATCAGTTTAGAAGCATAAATCTGAACACTTTAAGAATATAATCTAAAAGGCCTGATTGTTTTTAAATAAAGACATTTCCCTTGAGAAAAGAGTCTTTTTGAAGATTAATTAGTCTTATGGCTAGTTGAAGAAGGGAGTTAAAAGCAGCTATGGCAGTAATAGCAACTAAAAAGCTGTATTTATTTCAGTTCTTTCTTGAGGAAACAAAGAATTTTTACAAATAAACATTGATTTTTTTTCCCCCCACATGTTGCATTAAAAAAACCCCACAAACTAAAACGAGACTATCACTGTTCTAAAATAAACTGATATATCTTACTCTGGCTAATCTTGCCAATTAAATCTGTTTGTAAGATCAGGTACAAAAACCAGGTAGTAAATGTGATTACATGCATACACAGACAAACAAAAGTGCAGTGAATTTAAAGTGTGTAAACTTCGATTAAAACTCTATGTAAACATGCTGAGACCGAAGCACTATAGACATATGGTTTAGCAACTTTAACAGTATCATAGATATCTTTGAAGTCATCAAATTTTTCATTATGCACAAAGTGGGCATCTTCAAGGACACATCATTAAAAAATACACTATATCACATTGAAAAAAGCAACTGTTTCTTTCCATTTCAAGTTTTTGCTTCTTCCGCTGCATTAAGCTATGTTTATATTACTTTAAACCCAGATTACCATTAATTATCGTCAATTTATTATCTGATAAGTAATTTGGAAGCAAAAGGGAAGAAGTCTCCACAAAGGAGACTCGCTTCTTATTCTGTTTAGTTGTAACAGTAAACCAAAATACAGTTATACACTCACTCCAATCTTTTCTTCTATAAGTTGTCGTGCATAATCTATTTGCTGGGGTGTTCCACGGATAGTAAACATCTTCATGTTTGGATCTGCGTTAGGTGGAGGATTTCTTTGAAGTTCTATTCTAGCACCAGACTGCTGGCTTATGCTTTTAATAGTTTCACCACCTACAATGCAACATACAGCTTTTATGACATGCATTAAAGCGAAAATACTAACATTCAAATCAGAGGAAGTCAACTGCATGGAAGCTGAAGATAGGGAAGTGAAAAGACAACTATTCTTATGAGCCATACAAGAACATTCTAACAACAATTAAAAAAAGCCTCTTCAGTGTAGTATAGAGCTTTGATTGCAATAAACTAGTAAAAATAAATTATTTTTTAAATTAAAGACTACAATATTGTTTCTCAGAAAGAACAGCACAGAATTCCTACAATGTTGTCTATAAAGATGTAAGATTAGACATGAATAACAACTGATACCCACAGTGATCGGTAAATACAACCTTAAAGCGTAACCTTCCTATAAAGCAGTAGGGAAGCACAGATGACAAAACAAACAAACAAAGCCACCAAGCAAACAAAACCAGAAGCTGACCAAATGGTAAAGTCCACATTTTTTGCAGTGCACTAAAAATCAGAAAGTTAAATTCCCTAAATTAGGTCCTCCACTTATAGGATCCTGCAAAGTTACTTGTACCATTAGTAGGCACAAAGTTTTCAAAACAGGGGTCATCTGGCATTTAATAATAATAAAAAAAAATAATTCAACATTCTATGTCAAGAACTGAACTCTTATCAGCCTATTTGTTCTGTTTGGAAAACACATTACAAAAGATTAAGATTTAGAAGCATACAATAAACTTTTTAAAATAACAAAATTATTTGAAAAGTAATTAATTTAATAAACACATAGAAGAAATTGTTACAGGATTCCACTGTAAAAGATCTTCACTGGAGTATGTGAAAATTAGTATTAAGAGTTACAGATGCAACACCAGGCTAATCAAGCAGTATCAAATGCAAGCCAACTTAAGATACATCGTCTAACCATCTACCAAATACTACTAAAGTAACTCAGTACTTACTACTTAAAAAAAACCAAAAACCAAACACTAAACCGATGGGTTCTTGACTTCTCACTAGTGGGCTATGTGTTTTGGTGAGGAAGATCTGAAAAGAATACTAGGAGTGTTATGTAGCAGTATTGTGTTGCTCTACTGTACGTGAAACAAAGGCTTCTCTTGAAACATCTCTCTAGTATGGATATCTGTACAAATAGAAGAGCTGAGGTTTTCTAACTACATATAGATACACATATATATAAGATACATTGCCTTTGCCAATGATTAATCCAGTTTTGCCAGTGGGAACAATAAAATTGAATTCCTGTAATCCACCAGGAGGCCCCATGTTCCAGTTGCCTTGGCCTCTACCCCTTCCTCGACCACCAGGTCCTGGTCCACCAGGGTTACCAGCCTAAAAAGAAAAAGCCACAAATTAACATGTTCTATGAAAATTACTGCAAACAAGGTACTAATGCCAACTGGTTACATCACATCATTTGTTAAGAAAAAACTCATTTACTACTCAGGTCATTTTGTTTGTTAAAATAGTATCTTTTCCAGAAGACCTAGATTACATTTTAGAACATGTTCTGTACAACTATACATATGAAAAAGGACATAAAAGCAAGCAGAAAGTTTTGCATGTACAAAGGTGTAATTTCTGTCTACATTCTGTAAATGCAGCGGTGGGGCTCATCTCAAAACAAACATTTAAACTGTCTTTTAAACACCCATTACAACCAAAAGCAACAGCATATCGGCTATTAGTATAAGGTAACAGAAGCAGCAGCTCTAAAACCAGCCAAATGAAGAACTGCCATGACTCTGAATCAGTATTATCATCCTGACACTTGCAAAACTAACCGTAAAAGCAAACACTCATATTCCAGATCGAACTGTGAAGTAGATTCAAACGACACTATTAAATTACTTTCTTTAGTTACATGCTCATTTTTAAAATTTTAAAGTCTTTCCAAAGTCTGGCAGGAGATTTTAAATGGTAAACAACATATTACCCAACCTGAACACTTCGAAGGAGATCTGTAATAATTTCTGCAGCATGCTGACATCTGTCAGGAGGCCCTGTGATTTGGGCTATTCTATCTGGAGTTGTTCCATCATCTGGAATAAAAATGAACTATTCCAGTATATGTAATCCAGTAAATTTACACTCAGTTCACAGAAACTTACGGACGTATTACCAACCTGGTTTAAATTGGATCCTAACACCAGCATCATTCTGTATTTTTTTAATCATCTCCCCATTTCTTCCAATTACAATACCTACAGCAAATCGTGGTATTGGAACCTTGAAGAGGAAAAAAAAAAAGTCAAGATGGTGATGATGCAAATACTCCTACCAAATTCATGCAATTAAAGGGTCACATATTAGAATGGTAAACTAGGGCCAGCCCTATGCCACTTACGGCTTTTTGCAGTGTGATTTTTTATTTTTGTTTAATATCAAGTCATGAGCCTAGCAAATACTGGATGAGAGGATCAAAAAGAAAGAGATCCTATGCACTACAAGTTCTCATAGTGGCAGCAATTCCAGTGGATATTACGCTTCTCACAATCGAAGAACTGAAGTTCTAACGGGCTTAAAATGCAGATTCTAGCAGAGGAAACTTTGAGCTTCACCTCTGATGAACAGTTATAAGCTCACGTCTTGAATAATAGGTGGAAATAAATATTATTCTGTGAAGGTCAAACTCCAATTTCTATAATGACGTTATATACTTAACCATAAAACGTATTTGCTTATTTGATAAAAAAAGTCCAGCTGGCTGAAACTGTTCAGAACTGCTGGTAATGTAAAGTGAGTGCTGCACACCATTTAAAGTCGTAATTTCAACAATGATCAAGTAATACTTACATGCCACAACCACTTTTGGAATCTGTTTAAGATTTTTCAGTGGTATTACCCAGCTTAACATTTTAATGTTAACATCTCAAAATACAGTGAACAAGTTTTTCAACCATGCTTACGTCTATCCCTTCATTTCCTCCTATTCTTGACCCATATTCGTTGCGCACCTCTCTAAAGCCACCTTGATCACGAATTAACTCCAGCACCATTTCCTTGGCTTGCTAAAAGAAGAATGAAAGTTCATCAGGTACTGCAACATCAGAATGGATTTTAAAATGCTCTGAGTTCTGGTGGACTCCTTACTTGAACTTTATAAGGGTCTCCAGTTATCCTAAGGGGCTTGTCTGCACCAGTGTTCTGTGGACCGTCTTGAATCATGACCATTTTGACACCTGCCCGCTCCTATTTGACAAAAGGGAGGTCAATACCCACTCAAATGCAGATTCGGTATTATCACGTTTAAAAGATAGATACATACCTGTAACTGTTTAATTGTCTCTCCACCTTTTCCAATAACTAATCCTGCTTTACTTGCTGGAATCATAATTTCTTGGACTGCATTTCCAGGTCCATCACCATGATGAAAGCCAGGTGCAGGTCTTCCCTTTTCAACTATCTGATCAAGTAGTCTTTTTGCTGATCTGTGAAGGAACATGTAGATTTATAAATACACTTATTCCTACAGCTATCACTTGCCCACACCTATTCTGCTTGGAAATTTTTATTTTTTTAATTTGAAAAGTTTCTGCGGAAGAAATATAATTACTATCACTAAGAAATACGAGACACAATCAGCAAATCTGTAACAGTAACTTAAAAAACTAACTGCCAGATACTATGGCAGACCTAAAACCACCCCAATGTCAGAATAGGAAAGGTAGTTCTCTACTGAACACACCTAAGTTACCTCTTCAAACAGGACTATCATCCCTGAATACAGTCACAGTGATCAAACCTTAATTCAGAACAAGAGATGGAAACCCTGTCCTTTAAAATATTTTTTTTTAAAAAATCCATGTTAATTAGCAGATTTGAAATTGTTACAATTTACCTTTTTTAGTGCATTAAAAATAGTATGTCACCAGACAGAAAGGTTTTTCTCATTTTCCTCAATTTCAGTAACAACTCAGGTAACCTCTCATTTGACAGAAATTTTTCTTTAATCTATTAACAGCCAATCTTAAGGATACATATGTTGAGTTTTTTATAAAAATGCAAAAAACCTAGACTGCCAAATAAAACAGCTTTAATACCAAGTATCATGATAAATGCTCCTTGATTCAGCAGGCAAAGTAAGGACATTTGTACTTGTAACCACTACCAGTACAGTGGACAAAAGCAAGTATATATTCACCACACATGTAAGTCAGTTGCTATCAGAGTAAAATCATGATTACAGTACTAACGTTAATTAAAAACTCTTCCCTCTAATATGCGAGCAGAATAAACTATAATTAGAAACAAAATTCTCATAAAGGAATGACTTAATTAACAGCAGCCTGCTTGGCTGCTGCAGAAGAGGACAATGCCATGCTACTTTCCCAAAGGAAAACATGTAGCTGCAGGCCTTACCCACAAACATGAAGTGGCAGCAGCTAACATAACTGAGGTAATACCAAATATACTACTACGCTTAAGATCTTTCCTAGCAAAGCCAGGCTAAGTCAGTCTTCAAGTGGTTCTATAATCTCTGTGCCAGTAAAAAACCAAACCGTTTTCAATGCTATCGTCCTCTTCTCTGAGCAGAGGAAGGCAAAAGTTAACTTTGCTGACAGGCATGACATAAATGCTGCTTTCGTGACTCTTGGTATACTTTCATTTATACCAAAGACATTTAAGAACTCTGACGGGCTGGGCTTTGAGTAACTCGTACTCTTAAGACATTAATGATTTTCCACATTCTCCCTGTGATCTTCCAATTTATGGTTAACAGAGTTTCATTTTAGCACACGTTTCTTTTTAGCATACATTCACACATTTCATTCTGAAGCTGAAATCAGTGCCTGGTTAGGTAAATATTATTTACAACAAGACCCGGACTTGATAAAGTCGAAGTTCCACATTTTCGTCTCAAAATTCCAAGTATACTGAGGCATCTGACTGCAGGTTCAGGGCTTTTTTCCTTATCTATACATTTAATTGTCACCAGACTACCTCTTCAACAGGGGAAAAACATATCATTATAAACATACTGTCTAGATATTATATTTAGATCTAAAAAAAGTGAAGTGTTTTGCACAGTGTAATATGAACATAGAGAATTTGTTTTACTTACTGAACAGACTCTGGCGTTCCAGTTAGCATACATGACCTTTCAGGCAGGCCTCCGCTATCTACGGTCATAAAATAAAACCAATTTAGCAGTAGTGTTAAATCAGAAAGAGATTTTGAAATTAAACATAATATACAAATTACTAGAGCTTCACTGAAGTAAAATAATCAGTGTATCAGAGCATTTTGCATTTCTTTAGGCCGCAAGAATCGGGATCAGCACAAAACATTAAAATACATCTTAAATTAACGTTGAGGCAATTAGAAGCAATGATCAGCCTTCCGAACTTTCTACCAAAAAACCCCACCAAAATAGACAAAGAAAAAAAACCCCACAAATAGTTACCAGGTGCAATCTGTATTTTACAGCCAGACTCCTGCTGTATACGTGAGATCTGCTCTCCACCTCTGCCAATTACTTGGAGGAAAAAATATAGAAAGATTATTTTTATTAATAGCATCTGCTCATATCCCTCACTAAACTACAACACCACATCTATACTACTTACTGAATCCAACCATCCCATCTGGAACTTTGTACTCCTCTGTCATCACAGACCTACGGAGAATGTTAAATCAAACAAAAGACAATGACCGTTCAGAGACCAAACTGGCATTAAATTTATATCTATCTATATATCTCTCTCCTCCCATTAAACTAAAGCAAGCTAGTGCCCCCACTATCGCCCTGGCTTACTCACCTCCCATTAAGAGGCATTATGTACTGTACTAAATAAACTAACAATATACAAAAGTGACTACAACAAGTTCAAGCATAACACGAATCAATCTAAGTTTTCCTTCACCCTCTTTGCTACTAACACATGCGTGGTACAGAGAAGGCCAGTGTAGCATTTTAAGTTTCATGTGTATATCCATCGAAATGCTGAAAATACACACATTTCAGCATCTTACCTACAAAAACCAGCCAAAGCATAGGAATAATAGTCACACACAGTTGTTCAGGGAAGAAATGAGCAAAGAAAACTACCAAGTTATAGCAAAGGTAGCTGACCGAGCAATGCGCTGTGTTAAACCTTGTTTTTTTGTTTGTTTGTTTGTTTTTTTTTTTTTTTTAAACCACTAGCTTTCCCTTTTGTTTACAAGATAGCATCAACTCTTTCCCCTTCAGATCTGCTTCCAACTTCTGGTTATGCTACCTATGCTCAAGTAGCAAAAACGAGCAACGCATTTTCCTTTTACTAAGCTTGATGCAGCCTAGGCAGCGAGAAGAAAGAAAGAGACAGCCATGTAGATGCATTTTAAGTGTATGGCTTGGGTCTTGCTGAGGCTGAATTTCAGCAGATCACACATGCAGAAGAATTGCTTTATGCATTGATAACAATTTTCCAGAGAAATTTCTTCAAACTGCTTTCTTTCAGTAAAAAAGAAAACTCTACCTAAGATGGAGTGTAACTCTTACCTTTGCTGTTGATGCATCGGTGGTAGCTGATTTCCAAAAGCTATAAATAAATATTGTTAAAATTAAGTTCAAACAAGTAGTATAATTTACAACTAAGCTTCTCCTTTGATAACAAAACTTAATCGTATCAACACTTCTTAAAAAGTCAACTTGGACAAAAGTTATCAACAGGTTTAAAAACAACCAAAATGATTCTCAGCTGTTGCTAACATTGTCAGTTTTACAAAGCAGACTTGCACTGCTTCAAGAAAATAAGACATAAACCCCAGCCATTCTTTTGATCTTACTGATTCAGGTATCACCTACCAGAACACTGTTTCAAATTCTTGTTCTGACAATTTTACACTTGTTTAGGTTTTTTTGGCAACAAAATAAAAATTACTTACAGTCATTCTGAGGAGCAACTTTCTTAGCATCTGGTTGATCTGCAAAATTAAGATTTTTTAAATTTTTTTTGCCAAGAAATGCAAGAAGTGTTTACACCTTTTACTGTGAATTGTAACTTTCCAGTGTATTTTAGTCCCCCTTTCTTTTTTTTTTTTCCTTTTCTTTCTTTTTTTTCCTCCAATTTCAGGGAGTTGACCATCTGAATAAAAGAAAGAATCTCACGAACACTCAGCACTTGGTTAGTATAGCTGAAAAGATGTTAGGTTTTTCCGTATTATCTATTCAGTAGTTTAACAAAAGGCAGCTTTCAGAACACACTGTAGATTGCTCATAGTTAAGTTTCAGTGACTGGGTATCTATGACAAGGAACAAAGTTTAGCTCTGTTGGTTGCTCAAGCTAATGATGCTTCTATAGTAAAAAAGAAAAAAAAAATCAAATCCATACAAAAATCAACAATGATTTAAAGAAAAAAAATTTCTGACAATGACCACAAATCTAGATCAAACATCTGAAAATACAACAGTATCACACGGCAATGCAATCTCAATCTGAATGTTGATATGAAATTCCTATCCAAATATCAAGCATTTCATAGCATAAAACTTCAAAAAAAAGCAGATTGAAAGCAACTACATCACTACCATCCAAATCCTTTCTGTACAGTAAAGGAATAAGAGGCATAATTAACCTATATCTGAAAAGACTTGAGATGCTTCCTTCCCACCCCAAAATAAAAGGTTATATGAACCACCATAATTTATGTGCAGCAAAAACTCAGACACATATTCCAAGAAATATTTGTGTCAATCCAGAAAGATCCACTAGTTTATGTCATGTTTACATACTAAACACAGGTAATAAATAAAAATTCCTGCCTTTAAAAGGAGAGGGCATTCCCTCCCAGTGTGTTGTACTGCTCGGACTTGTCCAAGAGCCATCTACACATAAAATAAAAAGAATACATTACATATATCATCTGAAGCATCATTAGCTCATTTTTTTGTATATTAAAAACCTCACCGTTAATAGAAAAAAAACCTTTACTACAGGACACAAGAACTCCTGATATAAAGCTTTAGTTACATTCTGTAGACTGAGTTTCAATCCTCTTAAAGGACAAAAAGGCATTGCTCTTGTGAGACCTATGAGAACATTTCAACAATCTCAGCGATTTCTTTCCACAATTTAGCCAGGATTTTGTGTGTATATTAAACATACCAAACCCTGTTAAGTTCAAACTGACTGCTTAGTAAGAGACAGAAGACGACACACACACATTTCAGGAGAAAACTTTACTGCGGTATAAGGCAAATCCAAAAAGCTGCAACAAGTTAGAAGACTTAAGTATGATCTTATCAGGGTTCACACATGCTATAGGCTTAAATATTAGACTAAGCAAAAGTGTCTACAAGGGAGAAAATGTATTTTCCTGTCTTTTTTTAAAGTCCTATGCTTTTACAATGAAATGCATTAATACTTTTATTTGAAACTGTGCACTAATAAAGTATATGAAACAGTCAAATTTAAGGAGTGAGTACTTCCTACTCTAAAGTGCAATTTACAAACTGTAATCAGTCCTATGTATCAACAAAAGACTTAAATGACATACCTGTGTAAGCGTTTCTCAACCATGAATTTACCTGCCCGCTCCCCGGCATACATTTTCCTCTTTACAGCATTTAAACCACATTTAGTTATTTTAAAACAGGCTTACATTCACTTCAAGTCTAAGCACAATGG
Source organism: Scopus umbretta (assembly GCA_013400535.1). Classification (NCBI taxonomy): domain Eukaryota; kingdom Metazoa; phylum Chordata; class Aves; order Pelecaniformes; family Scopidae; genus Scopus; species Scopus umbretta. Next base: position 29,715 of record VZTL01023736.1, on the reverse strand, counting down.
TTTAAACCAAATTTCCCCATTAAACTGAAAATGAAAAAGCATGTCATGATCTATAAAGGCAACAAAATGTTTTTATGCTGTGCTATGGAAAAGAAAAACACGAACAAAAAAACCACCTGCAATCTTTCTGGCACAGCGGCCATACTCAACAAAAACAAATGCAGCAGTAATGAGTGCATACCTCCATCCTCAAGAGGTCTTTTTTGTCCTCCATAACCGTAGTCGTTTGAATTCATTGATGTGCCAGCATCTCCTCCAATTTTTGCTGCAATCTAAACAAAAGGCAGATGATGTTAGTTTGGGGGGAAAAAAAAACCAAACCAAACCCACAAACCAAAAACCAAAACAGTCAGCCCTCATTTATTCCAGGTCTGCTAAACGATTTTAAGCGATTTAGACAACGTATTTCAGTAAAATGACCTCAAATAAGTAAACAGAAGGCTGCTGGTAGAAGCAGTTCTGCTCACAGAAATTTTATTTTTTAATGTCTTCAAGGAGACTTGCGCTCATCCTTCAACAGCAAAGCTTCTTGCATTTTCTTCATCGGTTGGAAAAACAAACAAACGAACAACAAACCCTGCCCTTCAAACACCAGAAGCTTTTTTCTAAACGGGGCTTTTCCTTTTCTACCCATTCTTCGCGAGACACTGCCGTATCTCACCGAGGGCCCGACCGCTAAAACTATTTCAAGCCTTAGTAGTCCCGACTCCACCGAGTCTGCAAGTATCGCCAAAACCGCGACGCGCTACTGCCAGACGAGGCGAACATCCTGCCGGAGAAATAGCGAAAACATCGCCCGTGGTGCAAAAGCTAGAAATAAAACTTGGGAATAAAGAACTTCCGGCAAGGCAGCCCTCGCCGCCTTCGCTCCGCAGGCCGCAGCGCTCCCCAACCGGTCTGAACAGGTTAGCGGGCACCGAGGGCGCCTCGGGGAACACAATACGGGCCGCCCGGCGGAGCCGCCCTCCCTCCTGCCCCTCCACCGCTCTGCCGGCCCGGCCCGGCCAGGCAAGGCGCCGGGCTCTCGGCAAGGCTCCGGGCCGCTCCTCGCCGGCCGGGATTTTGCCTCCGCGCAGGCCGGCAGCAGGCAGCCCGCCGCGCCGCTCCCCTCACCCCCGCCATGGCGCGGATCGCTTCGGGCCGA